>DXKC01000210.1:0-23635 GCA_031170775.1 Cymbopogon citratus
GGTTACTACTCCACGATCATGCGTGTACTAATGTCATATATTTAGTACTCCCTCCATCTCATAGATTATGCAACTATGAAAAGCATGTCGGTCAAACCGTGTCCATTTTAATTATATTTATAGCAAAAGACATTAATATTTATATTTTAAAATATTTTTTATAAAAATATATTTCATAATCATACTTATTTTGTCTCATAAAAGTTAATATTATTTTATATAATTTTAATTAAAATTTGTGATGGTTGACTCTTTGGAATTGGACGGAGGGAGTAGCCTGGGCCTTGTTCTCTTTGAGGGAAAGAGCTAGAAAGTTGAATTCTGAATTTCTGTAGCACTTTCGTTTGTATTTGACAAATATTATCCAATTATGGACTAACTAGGCTCAAAAGATTCGTCTCGTGATTTAGAACCAAACTATATAATTAGTTACTTTTTTATCTATATTTAATACTTCATGTATACAACTAAAGATTAATGAGATGGTGATGTAATGGAGAGGAGTCAGAATTTATGGGAAAGAGATTAAGGCCCTGATCGATATTTTGCTTCCTCGCGTACTATTCGATATTCGTGCACCACCAAGAGCCTGGACTCTGACAGCGCACTCGAAGGCGGCGCATGGGCCTCCTCGCTTTCAGCGCCCCCTGCCACGCGCAGTACTGGCAAGAATCCTGAATCGACCGTCCGTCTCCATTTGACAGAGGGCTGCTGCAGAATCTGGAGTAATGATTCGAGTTCCGAGCATCGCCCATGGGCCGCCGCGACGCCGACGTCGATACCGCCGCCGTTCGACAGTGTGCGCGCCGTCGCGGAGAGCTCTGTACAGGGACCGGCACAATTCTCCTGCGCTGCGATGTAGCCGTTCCCGGAAACGACCAGGGTCACCACGAGCGGCGCGTCCTGCTCCTGCCGCTCAGGTCCCCTCACACATTCGCTCTTTATTCTCGTACTAGTACCTACAGTAGCCGTGGAACTGGACCGTAAGTACTCCGTAGACCGTAGTTATCCACGGGGAGATTTGCGAAATGTGCCCGCCCAAACACTGCCAAATCATTGGCAAGTGCACTGCTTTTAACTCGTCGGATCCCCTCACTCGACGTCGACGGCCGGAGAACGTGTAGCCTGCCGGCCGGCCGGCGCTAGACGCTGGGAGCACCACTGCACCGACGGGACAGGGAGGCGACGGCGTATTGGTACGCGCACTTTCTTTTACAGGCGGGATGCCTGCTTTGAGCACGCGAACCGTGCCGCGCCTCACGTGCATCCGACACGTCGCCAACCCCGGGTAGGCGCGGGAGCTAATCATCAAGGCGAAAATCGAACGGTGGGAGGACTTGCTCTCCACTGCACTGGAGTCCGCCGACGGTAGACCGCAGCCAAAGGCCACGGCCCAAGGCGTATTCTGCTGCATGATCTGCATCTTATCAACGGACTATTGTTGCCACGGCTTCCGCGGGCGACGCGACAACTGCGCACTAGCAGCGGTCCGCCCGAGCGCAGTGAAATGCTCCCGGCCCCAGCTGCTTGTTATGCCGACCGAGACGGGGCGGGCTCTCCCGCCGGGTGCCCGTAGCGCCGTGCCGCCACGCTCGCCGCAGACGCGCGGACCCTCGTGGCCCCGTCCCGTGCCATGCTCTGGCTTTCCCTTCGAACTCTGAACTGATCCCCCCCTGTCCTCCGCCGAGGACCCCGACGCCGCGGGCGTGAGCTCCGAAAGCACCGCTCGCTCCCACACCCGGCACGAGGGAGAGGGGGGCGGAGCCGCGGAGGCCACTCGCCACCCACCCAACTGACTCGCCCTGCCCTCCCTCCTTCCGCCTACCTCCGTCGCTCTTCCCGTGAAACCCTCCTTGATCCAACGAAAAAGGCGAAATCTCCGAACCACACCGCCATAATCACACACACACGCACACGCCAACCGGCGGCCGGCCTCAAATGGCCTAGCGGAGGCCGCCGTCCTTTTTGTCTCCCCTCCTCGCGCCTCAGTAAGGGTGGGTACTGGGCCGTGCCGCGCAATGCCGGCGCCTGACCGTGCCGCGGCGGGGGGCGGGGCCGGGGGCCACCTCCGCGGCCACGCGCACCTCACCAACTGCATCCACCTCCGCCACCACCACGGTCACGGGGGAGCCGGAGCGGGAGGCGCGTCGTCGTCGGGCCGGCGGCGGAGCCCGGCGTCCGTGGCGTCGGCGACGCTGATGCGCGACCTCCTCGCGCTGCAGCGCTCGCGATCGCTGCGGGACCCGTCCACGCGCCGCTCCGTCGAGTCGTCCAGGGTGGCGGCCGACCCCGACGCCGACGCCGACACCGAGGACGACGACGTCGATCTCCCCGCCGCCAGCGCCAAGTCCCGCCGCAGCGCCGGGGCGCTCAAGACGCTCCTGGACCAGTTCGCCGAGAACCCCCACCCCCACCCGAAACCGGGCCGACGCCCGCCCCGCCGGTTCAAACGCCGGGCCGGCCGCCGCGCCACCGCGGTCAGTAAGCTGCCTCCGGACCGCGCCGCCGCGCTCTCCGTCAACTCCAGCTCCCAGGAGGCCGTCTGCGGCAACAAATACATGTTCCATGGCGGCGGCGTCGGCGACGACGATGATGATGGCGGGGAGGAGCTGCAGCAGCATTTGCCGCAGGACTCGCGCAACGTCTGCGGCATTCCGTGGAACTGGTCGCGTCTGCACCACCGCGGCAAGTCCATCCTCGACATGGCCGGGCGCAGCCTTTCGTGCGGCCTCTCCGACTCCAAGTCGCCGGCGGGGCGAAAGTCTGAAGCTGCCGCCACCGTCTCAGGTGGCCGCAATGCGTCGCGTCCCCTTTTCCCTGTTAAGTCCGAGAGGCTGGCCTCGTCGACCAGTTCAGACTCGGACGCGCTGCCCCCGCTGGTTGAGGCTGCCACCTCCGGTGCTCGCAACCACATTGGCGCCTTCTCTGGAAGCTACTCTGGAGAGCTTGGGATTTTCTCTAACCAGACCAGCGAGATGGACTCCGACCTGCTGTCTGAGTCTCAGTCAGGGCAGAAGTCACTGGCGTCGCAGCATGGCCGTGGGCGTCACCGTAGTCTGACACAGAAATTCGCACCAAAGACGTTCAAAGACGTTGTTGGGCAGAGCTTGGTGGTGCAGGCGCTGTCCAACGCCATCCTGAGGAGGAAGATTGGGTTGGTGTATGTGTTCTATGGGCCGCACGGCACAGGCAAGACTTCATGCGCGCGAGTCTTTGCCAAGGCGCTCAATTGCCTCTCCTCTGAGCACCCCAAGCCCTGTGACTCGTGCACGTCGTGCATCGCTCACAATATTGGCAAGAGCAGGAGCCTGATGGAGATTGGGCCTGTTGGCAACATTGACATGGATGGCATTGTGGACGTCCTCGATATTGTGATGCTTTCACCGGCACCATCACACTACAGGGTGTTTATATTTGATGACTGTGATACGCTGCCAGCTGACACTTGGAGTGCTATCTCTAAAGTTGTGGACCGGGCGCCCCGTCGTGTTGTGTTTATCCTTGTCAGTCCAAACCTTGAACTTCCTCATATCATCCTGTCGAGATGCCAGAAGTTCTTTTTCCCAAAGCTGAGGGAGTCCGACATTGTCAATACATTGCAGTGGATTTGCACCAGCGAGAGTCTAGATGTTGATAAAGATGCACTGAAGCTAATTGCATCCCGTTCTGATGGATCTTTGAGGGATGCTGAGATGACTCTTGATCAACTCAGTTTGCTGGGACAAAGGATTTCCTTGTCTCTTGTCCAAGAATTGGTAAGATATCTCACAAGCGTTATAGTGTCATCTATGTTCTTTTTTACCCACGTTACTCTGCAATTTCTATGGCTGAATATAAATTTCTGGAGGATTTTGCGGTCAAGATCTTGATCATTTTAGTGCTGCTGAAACATGTCGTATAATTAAATAAATAGTAGTGTGCAAATTTGTTTCCCCATATAATCTAGTACTCAAACGTCCTATAAAGTATAGACAGATGCAAATTGCAAGCGCTACTATCTTACTGGTGTATTCTTATTTCTGTGCTGAACTAAGGTGGTAACTGATTTTGTATCCCTGTGACAGGGATCATAACTCTGTTTTCATTTAGTTCTCTTCATCATCCGGTCTACTCTGAAACAACAATAAAATGTTAGTTCCCTGTTTGTTTTACAGGTTGGCCTGGTGTCTGATGATAAACTTGTTGATTTGCTTGATTTGGCACTATCAGCCGATACGGTGAACACAGTGAAGACACTACGAGACATAACAGAAACCGGTGTTGAGCCTTTAGCACTGATGTCTCAGCTTGCCACAATAATTACTGATATTCTTGCTGGTTCCTATGCATTTACTCGAGAAAGGCCCAGGAGAAAGTTCTTCAAACGTCCTACCTGTAAGCAATGGTCATTAACCACAGTATAGTTCAAAAAATATGTATTGTCTTCCAGCATTACTGTTCTCTTACAGTAAAATTCTGCATTGGCATAATCTAGTTCCTTTTCTTTTTCCATGGTTTCCAGTGTCAAAGGAAGATATGGAAAAGCTACGCCAGGCCTTGAAAACACTATCTGAAGCTGAAAAGCAGTTGAGGGTTTCTAGTGACAAGACAACCTGGCTTACAGCTGCTCTGCTTCAGCTTGCTCCTGATAAACAGTACCTGTTGCCTAGTTCATCAACCAGTACAAGTTTGAACCATGGTGTGCTGGTTGGTTCCTTTCCTGATAGGGGTATAGGGAGGGCCTCAGCAGTTGAGCATAAAGGTAACCTAGCAGGTACGTCTTATGGGGAAAGGAGAACTGTTGAACACACAGAAAATGGTCATGTGTTGTCAACCAGTTCTGTCAGAGCAAATGAGGGAAGTAAACACAGAATAGAGGAAAATGAAATGATCTGGCAAGCTGTGCTTGAGAGTATCCAATCAGACACATTGAGAAAAATGATGGCTAAAGAGGCCAGGCTAAAGTCTGTTAGCCTAGGCACAGGTGAGGTTCTCAATCTGTTGTCCATATCGGTTTTTGCAATCATCACAATCTGTCCAAGAATAAGTTTCCCGTAATTCAGTGCTTAATATTCGCAAAAAAGGAGATTCAGTGCTTTCGTTTAGAAATATTTTGTATAACCAGTATAAAAGACATTTCAACCAAGTTTTTGCTTGGTTTTGTTTGTGTTATTGGTGTTTCTTGTAACTCTTGGATTTTTCTGAAGTAAGAGGCATTACTCTTGCTTTTATCTCAGCTCTGAACAAAGTATCGGATATCTATCACTGGGTTTATGGCATCCTTTTAAGTGTAGGAATACAAACATTATACTTTACTGCTGAAGTCAAAGTGTATGGAAGAAAATAGCAATGTAGAAGCATGTAGCTAGCTAAGCTCATCAAATTCTATTTGTACTGTTTTAACTTTTTAATGTTGTTGCCTTGCATATATATTCTAAATCTAAACTGCAATGCTTCTGATAGTGGTTAATTGGTGTTCTCAATCTCAATCCGTATATGTGGTCTTTCACTTGAGTACTTGATGCAAAGTGTTGCTAGATTGTCTTTCTAGCAGGTCATTTTCTAACATCAGCTTCCTTTCTTCCAACAGCGCCAACAGTGCAACTAATATTTAGCTCACGTATCAATAAGTCCAAAGCCGAAAACTACAGAGCTCAGATTCTGCAGGCATTTGAGTCTGTTCTTCGTTCTGCTATAATACTTGAAATCCGATATGAATCAAAGAATGATGCAAAAGCAGGTCATGCTCCATCAATGTCTCCTTACCCTGAGAATGACTCCAATGCGACAATGAGGAGGACCTTTACTAAACATAGTCCACTCTCTTCTGGAGGTGAGAATCTAATTACGAGGCTTAAAAAGGATAGTGTTGTGAAGGGAGCTAACTCTAGTAAGACTAGATGGATGCAATCTGATCCCCACATATTAACAGAAGGTGAAATAATTGAAGTTGGACCTTCTCACATGCATTGGCATGCTCAAACAAATAGTGGTGTTCTTGACATAAATGAAAGAAGAAAGAAGAATGTATGGGAGGAAGAAGCTTTGTCATCACCAAACCAAGAGAACGTGACTAATCGAAAAGGAACAAATGGGAACAAACAGCGTCGACAGAACAGCATAGTAAAAGGAAAGGTATCTCTTGCTCATGTTATTGGGAGGGCGGAAGCTTGTTCTCAACGAGGAGGCTGGTCTAGACGAAAAGCTATATCGATTGCTGAAAAGCTAGAGCAAGAGAATTTGTAAGTGTTGTTATCTTGCAATCAATTCAGTCAAACTTTTATATAAGAACTCATGCTTATGTGTTTTCACATTAGCAATAAAATAAATCTCGTATGAAAAAAAGTTCTGCCAACACCCAATGGTCTCATAATAATTTTCCTGAAATCATAAGGACCATTAAACATGTTAGGGGTTAATACTCCATACCATTGTACCAGACATGTTTTGACTCATTTGTCAATTGAGGCTGTGCATTTGTATTGCATGTTTCTCACTGGGAATGTATTTGTATGCAGGAGGTTGGAGCCTAAATCGAGTCTACTTTGTTGGAGAACCTCAAGGACTCGTCGGAAGGTAATCTTTCATATCTGTATTATATCGTAAACTGTGGAGACCACAATAATTTAGTGTTACTGGGTCGAAAATTTCATTTTAGCTTGTACCAACTATTTTCATCTCTGAGACTCTTGACTCTTTTACATATTAATTAGTCTGATGAAAATTGAGACAACTCATTTTGCATATTAGTCTGACAAAATTTGAGACAACTTGCATGTGTTCTAAAAAAACTTTTCTGAAAAATATTGTGGATGAACAGACCATGGTTAATCATGTATTTTCACTGGGTGGTACTTAAAGTCGGAATAGTTCGATAGTCTCTTTTCACATGAACATGTGCTTGGATTTGATATATCCATAGTTCAGCGGTCGTTTCTTGAGCCAAAATGACTCTTTAAAGAAAGGGACAATTGGCTGTGGGACATGCAAAGTGATGCACATTTGCTGGCAGACACCCTGTTTGGACACATTTACTGAAAGACACTCTCGTTGCTGGCAAATGATTTGAATAAAGAAATAGATCTTATCTTGTCATGAATTTGTTTAGTACCATGTCTCTAAACATATTAACCAAGTACCAAGGGAGTGGAATATTCTGGGACTCTTGATTCTGAAGAGAAGAGAATTGGTATCATGTACTCATCTTTTGTTAGAGTTCAAGGGACAAAACCAGCCCTGGCCTATTACTGTTAGTAAGAGACCAAATGTCCTTACAACACACTTTTAAACGTTTAGACGCCCAATACCTGCCGGTATCAGGGACAACAAACTTAAAAACAAGCAACAAAATTGAAAGATACAAGAAGCCAGAGTCTTGAGAGTGTCATCTACTCATGTTGCTTGCGTGCTCAATTGATTTCTGCCATCCTTGCGGGACTTTACCTCTCACTGATATGGCTGCAGAGTGTAAACAAGTGAAGATTAGCATCTGTTTATTTATACTATAGTGATGGCAATATTTTTGCCAAAATTGAGGTCAGAATTATAATAGCTTTTCGAGGTTTGTGTGGCTGCAACAGAGCACTTTTGTGATTATATTCTTATGAGGTTTTGTAGGTAGATCAGGATAGCATTATAGACTTATAGTAGTCAAAATCATGTTCCGGAGAGTCTGATTTTCTGGCCAATTGCAACAGAGCATTTGAGATCCTTCTTGGCTTAAAATAGAGTTGTGCTTGATGATTTTGCCTTCTCTGACTAACTAAATTATTTCCCCGCAGCTTTCTTCAATTAAGGTCAGGAATCGAAGGCCACGTGCTATATCAAGGCTCATATTGTGTGGAAGATGCATTTCGACCAAATCTCCAAGATAGAAGAATTTGAACCATAGATTTTACAACCTGTTAACTTAGCATTCATAATTTATTTTGTCTGTACCTTGTAGGCTGTAGCCGTGTCAGTATGTAGATCCTTTTCTTTCTCAGTTCTGTATATTTCTTGACATGTAAAAAACGATGATAGAAGTGACATAGCAAATTCTTCTGTCAAAATGCTGTGTAAATTTTTTATAGGCAGACCAGAATAAAAACTTTGTATTTGGAAGTCTCTAATAAATGTCTTTGGTCTCCATGGACATTGAACATTATTGTCGCATGATTGGGCTGTATTTTACCAGACTTTCCCACTACAGCGCCCAGTTACATGCTGAATAATTGGGAAGGGGAAAAATTACTCAGAATTATTTTCCTCTTTGAAACAATTTGAAGGTGACATGCGGTTTGACCAAGCTATCGACGTTTACGCCAAATTCAAATAAAATATTAATGCTTGGAGCTCATCATAATCGTCCTGTTCGCTTGAGCTGCTGAACAGGGCAATATCTTTAGATGCCTCTTGGGTCAGCTGACCCAAGTGCACAAAAGCTCGTAGATTGCATGTTAGCAGGTCCAGTGATGAAGAATTTAGTGGCCTCGCAAAATAGAAAGCCTTGTTAAAGTTCTGGCACTGACGTGGAAATGATAGTATGAATGGCATATGAGGGTAACGTATCAAACTAATCTCTCCGTGAAAATTCGTACAAACCACGATAAAAATATTGTCTAAATCCACTAAAAAAGCACACATATAAATGATATGATGATACACAACCTTGTAAAATATCTTGTCCAAACTCGACTTCGTTTGTAAGATATAAAAATAATAAATTTCAAGCCAGAAAGTTGTCCAGATAATTTGTTAGAAATTTGTTATTTTTCCAGATGATTTGTTAGAAATTTTTATTTTTATATCTCACAAACGAAGTTGAGTTTGGATAAGATATTTTACAAGATTGTGTATCATTGTATCATCTACATGTGTGTTTTTTTGGGTGAATTTAACATACCTTTTTGCTGTTGTTTGTGCAGATTTTCACGGAAATTTGATTTGCACTGGATTCCCGCATAAGAGAGGGAGGCCGCCAAACTGTCTTACAGTGTTCTAGTTTACGCGGAGAGAGATCATGAATATACTTCTGAATTTGATTTTTGAGGAAGAACAGCCAGTAAAAGAAGCAATGCATCGGGAGACACCCGAAGGTTCTTAGTCTGGTTCTTGCCAGCGACCAGATATTCGGCACGCCAAACCTTGCCTAACGTCCTCCTTCGTCGTCGTTGGCGTCCCTACCAAGGTGAGTTCGGCAAATAAAATAAAATCGCTCTCCTTCCCTGCAGGTCGCCGTGGTGACCGCTGCCATGATGGCGCGTGCCGGTCCCGCCGCGTGGTGCTCATAGCTGGGTCGTCCTCACCGATGGCTCTTTTTCTGTTCTGCGGCGGACGCCGCGCTGGCGGCGCGTCCCTGATCCACATCTACGACGCTCGCCTCGTCCAACCCCGTCCTCGCCTGGCGTCCGCCGGATGCGGCAACTGGAGCTCCGTGGTGACCGCCGCAGTGGGAGCGAGTCGGTCCAGCCGCGTGGTGCTCAAGGCTGGGTCGTCCTCACCGACGGCTCTTCTTCTATTCTGCGGCGGCCGCCACGCTGGCGGCGCGTGCTGGTCTCGCCGCGAGGTGCGCATGGTCGGGCCGACCTTGTCGACGACTCTTCCTCGGCCATGGTGTGCCTCGGCACGTCTCGTCGTCGTCGCCAAAGGCAACCCTGATCCAGATCTACGCGGCCTGCCTGCGCCAACCCCGTCCTCGCCATCCGTCTCTCCACACCAGTTATTGATCTCGATGCTCCCTGCTTCGGCTTCGTCGTTCCCCTGCTGGTGGTGGATCCACTGCACCGTCTTCACCTGGGATCCAGGTTTGAGCTGCTTTAAACTCCGGCGAACTCTTCCACTTCATCTTTCGGCTGCCGGCGAGCTTCTTCATAGCAAGCTCATCCGTCCCACCTTCAACCTGCGCTTTGCGAGGTCATCCATCCGGGTGTATGCGTCTGCGACGCCTCTGCGAACCCCCGCCGACGGTTTCGTGCTATCCATCACCATTGCAGCAGCTCCTAGCCTCCAGCAGGACTTTGTTGTAATTCGGTCTTCTTCTGAGGACCTTGATGTAAAACTGTTGTGGTAATATAATATATTTGGGTTGGTTGTCAAAAAAAAAAAAAAAGCAAAGCTAGTAGAGGTAAGACTAAAGCAGAATGTATCGTTTGGACGGCACAGTGGTGGGCAGGTATGTGGCGCATACTAACAGGATCCCCAACATCCCGGCCCTCGCCGAACGCGGCATCCACGACGCCAGAGAAGCTACGAGGAGACGCACTGCAGGAAGCCGGAAGCTCGCTGCTTGAGTCGCCGGCGCCGGAATCACCGGAGGCTGAAGAAGAAGGCCGCCGCGACGACGAGGAGAGTAGTTGCTGCTACCGCTGCTGCTACGGCTGCATGTATGTATGTTGCTTGTTCCAGGATTAAGTAAATCTGTGTGGGTTCAGTAAGTTCCCGTAATCCCTGGATGTAGTGAAATAGATTGTGTATTCAGGAGCAGTTGGTGGCTCAACCCCAGCAGGGAGAAGAGAACAAGGATGTCCGTGGTGAGGGGTGGGTGATTCAGGAAAACATCCAAATTGGATTGGTCAGAACTTTTACTTTCAACTAGCAACCCATTCAGTTGGCGCCAAACCTTCCTAATATTCAGCAGAACTATTCTGGGCTATCTAAATCTTTGAATCCTCTGGGCCAGTCCAATCCAATGACAAACACTGACAATGAGATGGTTCCTGTCCCCAAAGAATGGGCCTCTTTCCTAATGGGCCAAAAAACTCATGGAGACAGGTTGTGCTGACAATTTGCAAATGGACCTGATTGCTGACAGCTCCATCAGCTTAAGCAAAAACTTATCATCCACCCCATGTCAGTTCTTGGACTCTGAACCAAGGATGGCTATGGAGATTGAGGAAGCCATCCCCACTGAAGATGCAGAGCAAACACCTCCAAATAAGAAAAGAAGCTGGAAAGGGAAGTCTGCCACTCCTCTGGTTGAATCTGCAGTGAGAATTAGCATCAGAGTTCAATCACGCTCAAAAGGTTTCAAGAGCAAATCTTGCCAACAGAATTGCCCTGGATGCAGCTCCAAACCTCCAATTCTGTCAGCTGCTGCTCTAGAGAAGATTGGTACCAATGTTTGTCAACTAAAAGAAGAAGACATGGAGGAACTAACCTTGATGGTGAAGAGCAGTGTGGAGCCAATTGGTAAAAGATCCAAGAAAGGAAATGGGGATAAGAAGAAGAATAGAGAAGACAAGAAGCAAGATGACCATAGCCCAAATGAAGAGTGATGGACTGCCTTGGCCTACCCTTAGGTGCTGGGATCGAGCTTCTGCTCTCTCTTTTCTTTTGCTCTTTGTTCTTCTGGTTAGTCTTCCAAGATGTAATCTTAGTGTGTTCCCTGCTTTTAAGCTTAGTGCTGGGGCTTGTCAACCCAGTTGTTGGTACTATCTTATTTCTGTGTTTGTGACTTCGGGCTTTTCCTAGTCAACTTTTCTTTTTAATTCTACTTTGGAGGGCTTGGTTTATGGAATGCGTTTTGTGGGCTTCTTTTTGGCCTGCCACTATGTTGGCAGCTGTTGGTGTTTTCTTTTTCCCAGTCAGGTTATCAAATCAGAAACAACAAATCTTGGAACATACTCGACTGGAATGTCAGAGGCCTCAATAGCGATGCAAAATGGAATTCCATCAGGGACAAAGTGGAGGAAAGTAAATGTGACATTGTTTGCCTTCAGGAAACAAAAAGAGCTCATTTTTTACAACATGTTCCTAAGAAACATCTATCCACCCCAGTTTGATGAATACAAATTCCTACCCTCCGTGGGGGCATCAGGAGGAATTCTTGTAGCTTGGAAAAACTCAGTTTTCACTGGCAACCTTATTTTCTCGAACACATTTGCAATCTCAGTTGAGTTCACCTCATTACACAACAATGAAAGCTGGGTGCTGACATCTGTCTATGATCCATGCACTCCAGCTGGTAAAAGAGAATTTTTGGATTGGTTTGAAAATATAAGTATGCCTGATGATACTGACTAGATTATTGTTGGAGATTTCAACCTTATGAGAAGACCCGAGGATAGAAACAGAGATGGGGCTAATCTAAACGAAATATTCTTATTCAATCAGGCTATCAATAAACTAGACCTAATTGAGATACCATTGCATGGGAGACAGTTTACATGGACTAATAAACAGTACCCTCCACTCCTGGAAAGACTTGACTGGTTTTTCACCTCCACCAATCGGACTACCAAATATCCAGACTCAATTGTCACAACTCTATGCATGGAAGTTTCTGATCATTGGCCTTGTGTAGTTGAGATTGCAACCTCCATTCCAAAGCCCAACATCTTCAGGTTTGAGAACCACTGGTTGCATCATGATGATTTCATCAATACTGCTGTGCAAGGATGGAAGGGACCTGCACATATCAATGATCCAGCTAAGTTGATCACTGCAAAATATAAAAACTTGAGAGGAAAAATCAAAGATTGGAGGAAGACTTTGCCTAACCTTGCTCTCACAATCGACAGAATCAAGCCGGTCCTTCATTTCCTGGAATCCCTAGAACTGATTAGGGACTTGTCACTTCAAGAATGGAATTTCAGATCCTTAGTCTCTGAGAAGCTCATCCAGCTGCTAAAACAGCAAAGAACATATTGGAAGCAAAGGGGAAAAATCAGATGGGTCAGGGAGGGAGATGCAGCAACCAGATACTTTCATGCCAATGCAACAATCAGGCACAGAATTAACAAAATCACCTCACTGAAAGATGAACAGGGTGGTGTTCACACTGCACATGAGCACAAAGCTTTGCTTCTTTGGAACGCATTTAAAAGCAGAATGGGTGGCTCCGAATATTCAGGCATGGACTTCAACCTAATCTACCTGATTCAGCAAACAGAAGGTTTGGACAGACTAGAAACACCTTTCACTAGACAGGAGATTGAACAAGTGATTGCAAAGCTTCCAAACAATAAATCACCGGGACCTGATGACTTCACAAATGAGTTCATAAAGGGATACTGGCCTCTCATTGGCAGTGACTTCATTCAACTATGTAAAGAATTCTAGGAACGAGAGATCTGCCTCAGAAGCATCATTAGCTCTTCTATTACCTTGATCCCAAAAAAGGATAGCCCACAATCAGTTAACGATTATAAACCCATATCCCTACTAAACTCCTCAATGAAGCTAATCACCAAACTGCTAGCTAACAGGTTGCAAGAGGTAATAGTCAATCTGGTACACCAGAATCAATATGGATTTATCAAAATAAGGACAATACAAGACTGTCTGGCATGGGCACTGGAATACATTCACATCTGTCACAAGTCCAAAAAAGATCTAGTCATCCTGAAACTAGACTTTGGGAAAGCTTTTGACAAAATTGAACATGAGGCAATAATCAAAGTCATGGAAGCAAAGGGCTTTGGAAATAAATGGAGATCTTGGATCAAATCCATTCTAGACTCTGGAACCTCGGCTGTTCAGCTAAATGGGGTCCCTGGAAAAACCTTTCATTGCAAAAGAGGTGTCAGACAGGGCAATCCTCTATCTCCGTTATTATTTGTTTTGGCAGCTGATCTTCTACAGTCCATTGTTAATAAAGCCAAAAATCTGAATCTGATCAAATCTCCAGTTCCTCTACAGCACACAAATGACTTCCCTATTATCCAATATGCTGATGACACAATACTAGTGATGGAAGCTTGCAGTAGACAGATTCTTGCTCTTAAGGCTCTCCTATATACCTTTGGAGAGTCCATTGGTCTTAAAGTCAACTATAGCAAGTCAATGATGGTACCAATCAACACCAGTCAGGAAAAAATAGCCCACCTAGCCACAACTTTCAACTGCACAGTGGGTTCACTGCCCTTCACTTACTTGGGATTGCCTCTTAGTCTCTCCAAGCCAAAAGCTATTGACTTCTCTCCTATTGTGACTAAGTGTGAAAGGAGGTTAGCTGCAACTTCCATTTACCTGAATCAAGCTGAAAGGTTGGAAATCACAAACTCAGTGTTAACTGCAATGCCCACTTTCTGTATGAGTACCTTTTTATTGCATCAAAAGATTTTAGACCAAATTGATAAGTACAGGAAATTATGCTTATGGAGAGGTGCGGATACCAATGCAAAGCATAGACCAAAGGCTGCTTGGCCAATGGTATGCCAGGACAGAAAGGAAGGTGGATTGGGGTTAGTCAATCTCAAATCCCAAAATGAGGCCCTTCTTCTAAAACACCTTCACAAAATTTTAAATAAAGAAAATGTACCCTGGGTGGCATTGATTCGGGAGAAATATTATACCAATGGTAAGCTCCCTGGGACCTCTAAAAAGGGATCATTTTGGTGGAGAAATATCCTAAAGCTACTGGAGAAATATAAAGGCATGGCTCATGTGAACATTGGAGCTTGAAATACATGTTTGCTATGGGAAGATCTATGGGCTGATGGCTTGCTCAGTCAGAAGTTCCCAGAATTGTTCTCTTATGTTAAAGATAAAGATATCATTTTTGCAGATGCAGCTAGTCAAAGCCCAATGCACGACATGTTTCACTTACCTCTATCTCATCAAGCTCACTCCCAATTCTTGCTGCTTCAAGATATGATTCAGAATACTGAAATTTTTGATCAAAAGGATAAGTGGACATACATTTGGAACAGCCCAATTTTTACAGTCAAGAAAGCTTACAAACAGTTGAGAGGACATACAAATATTCACCCAGCCTTCAATTGGATATGGACCTCATGTTGTCAAAAAAAATGTAAGGTTTTTTTTCTGGTTGGTTCTTAAAGACAGGATCAGTACCAGGGAGTTGCTTAAAAGAAAGAACCTCATCCTACCTGACTATACCTGTGTCCTATGCAATCAGGCAACTGAAGAATCACTATCTCACTTGCTGCTTGAATGTCCCTGTTGACGCCAAAAGGGGTTCCGGATCAACACATCAAAGGGCATTGGACGCTCGGGCTGCCACGAGCCGAAGAACGTAGCGAGATAATCACCCTTACGTGGTGGAGCACGGAGAGGTTTACAAGCAAACCACCAAAGGATAACCAACGCACTTTCGGGATGAAGAACCGACTAGTTTACGATCAAACTAGCAAAGAAACCGATGAAGCTCTCACCCGGGAGGGACCCCGTCAGGGCAAGGACGTCGCCGGGTTGCCCTAGGTTGGCCAGCAAGCCTAGGACACCATCATTGGTCGCCTGGATCAAGACATGAACAATATGGAGAAGGTTGATAGGAGAAAGAGAGGTAGTAGATTGATTTGTTTGTCGATTGGTAGGTGGTCCTTCCATCGGCCATGATCCTCTAATATATATAGAGGGGGGTGGTCTTATCCCAGTAGGAAACACATCCAAGGCTTAATCTCTAAGTTTCCCACGTCCAAAACTTGCCAAAAACCGATCTAAAACAAACCGGTTCAAAGTCAAACGGCCTGATTCGGAACGACCGGAAGTTCCACCGGAAGTTCCGGTTAAGGACCGGAAGTTCCGGTTAAGGACCGGAAGTTCCGGCTAAGGACCGGAAGCAATCTTGTGCTGCGAACGCACTTCCGGAAGTACGACCGGAAGTTCCGGTTGTATGGACCGGAAGTTCCGGTACATGACCTGTTTTTTCTCTGGAGGCATAACTCTCGCATCCGGACTCCAAATTGAACATTCCATATATGTTTTTTGACCATCTCAACGAGAGGAACGCAATGGTGAAGTCCGTTTTCTATTTTGACATCTTTATAAAAATGGTCATTTTTAGGTGTCAACACATGCCCCCTGTTTTCAAGCTTATGATGCATGAACTTGAAAACAAGCAACCTGCATAAACTAAATAAAATTGAATAGCAACGATGCCCACCACACCGGCTACTCAATTGCCTAAGGGCGATGTATACATCAGCCATTTTTGTTCTAAGGGCGATTCATGTACCGGCCATTATTTGGAAGAGCACTTAGTCTTCTTGCCAAACACTTGGAAAATACTTTTTCAAGTATCTTCCGTTTAATGCTATCTTGAGATGCTCACCTTGCAATGTCTCTAGCATATAAGAATTTCCACACACAACTCCAACCACTCTGTAAGGACCTTCCCAATTAGGTGACCACTTGCCAAACTGATTGCTCTTTGTCCCAATAGGTAGTATAGCCTTCCATACTAGATCTCTTACTTAGAACAATTTGCTTTTCACCTTCTTGTTGTAAGCCCTAGCAACTCGAGCTTTATCCTTTTCAATCTCCTTCAAGGCTTTCAACCTTTTATTCGTCACTTCATCTATATTGTCCATCATTAGATCATGGTACACCACAGGAGATAAATCATTTTGTTTAGCAAATCTAAATGCACTCAAGTTCACTTCGACAGGCAACATAGCTTCATGACCATATACTAGCTCAAAAGGAGTTATCTTGATAGCACCATGCTTTGATATGCGATATGCCCACAAAGCCTCTGACAAAACTTCATGCCACCTCCTTGGATTCTCCTCAATCTTCTTTTAAATGAGCTTGATTAGAGTTTTATTGCTCAATTCAGCTTGGCCATTAGCTTGAGCATAATAAGGAGATAATCTGATCATCTTAATCTTGTATAATTCGGCAAACTCCTTGACTTCCTTAGAAATAAATGAAGTGCCCTGATCTGTAATCGAAGTCTGAGAAATACCGAACCTATGAATAATATGTTCAGTGATGAATCTTATAACCTTCTTATGTGTCATATTCTTCAAAGGAACTGCCTCGGTCTACTTAGTAAAATAATTTATAGCCACCAAGACAAATCTATGTCTATTTGAAGACGGGGGATGAATCTGGCCAATAAAATCTAGTCCCCAACCTCGAAAAGGCCATGGTTTGATAATAGGATGAAGCATAGCAGCAGACACCAGCTGAATATTTGCAAACCTTTGGCACTCTTCACAACCTTTGTAATAAAGAAAATAATCAGCAATCATAGTAGGCCAATACAAACCAGCCCTTCTCAGCAACCAGTTCATCTTCGGAGCCGATTGATGTGTGCTACAAATACCTTCATGGGCTTCTCCTATTGCCACCTTTGCTTGATCAAGACCCAAGCACTTAAGCAATCAATCATCAGTAGTTCGGCGATAGAGCTCATCATCATGCAACACATACTTGAAAGCACTCCACCGAACACTCTTGTCAACTTTAGCACTTAGATCACGTAAATATGTCAGCAAGGAAGTCCTCCAATCACCCAAATCAGCCCCAGCAGTACTGGAATTTTCATCGAGCTGATTTAAAGCTTGATCAGTCACGTTGGACGCACCGATCAGAGGAGAATCGGCTAGGCTAGCTGAGACAGTCGGCCTGGCCAATTTGTACATCAACCAACACGGCAAGGCCGATGTTAGGAATCAGCTTGGCCGATTTGGCCAGTTCCAAATAGAAGTCGGCTAGGCTGATTCTACGAATCGACTTAGCCGATTCAGGCTGTTTCAGTGCGGGGTCGGCCAGGCCGATTCTGGGAATCAGCTCAGTCGAATTGACATGCTCCAGTGAAGAATCAGCTAGGCCGACCTAGGGACCCGGCTTAGCCGATTTTGTTGTATATTTAGTTCTGCAAAAACAAACTTTTTCATGCATTGGCTTACATTGAATATGAAAATTACGTCCACTGAAGTCATAGCCAAATGCTCGCTGAGCTAATCATGTTGGCCCTCTTATTTGCATGCCTTGGAACATGCCGAATCCAAAATTTGGTAAACGCTCCAATGATGTCAAGGCAAGCATCAAGACACACTCTGAGTGATCCTTCTAAGCATTGAAACTCACTAACAGCTTGATGCAGCATTAGTAAATAATTATCGTAGGCTTCAACATGTTTTACTCCCATGGATTGCAACATAATCAACCCAAACAATAAAGCTTGATATTTGGTTTGGTTATTAGTGCAGTAAAAATACAATCAGCTTGACATCTTATATGTATAGTACAAATAAACACAATACCAACACCTTGGCCATCTTTACAAACTGTTCCATCAAAATATAGTTTCTAGGGAGTAAAAGTAAGGTAATTGACCTCATCATCTAAATCAATACCATACTCAACAATAAAACCAGCAATGACTTGATCTTTAAATGCTCTTAGTGGCTCAACAGTCAAGTCATATTCAGTTATAGCATACGCCCACTTGCCTATCCTATCAATGAGGATTAGCCGATATAACATGATTTTATTACATCGGCTCGGCATGCAATGCCACATGTACTTGCCAAAGGATAATGTCTCTTTTTAGTGCATGCAAGTCATATTATCATGCCTCCCAAGCCAGAAGGCATCGACAACAACATAAGCCGATCAATCTGCTTGGACAATCTAGCTTATGAAAAATAGCATTCTGAGGTGTAAATAATCTTGATATCTAGAAAGTTCCTTAACATTGATATTGGCAATGACTATGGAGGCCAAATCGATTAGAGATACCTCAGAGGCACCCTGGACTTGGAAAGTCTGCCTAGCCGACTATGGAGTCGGCTCAGTCGACTTGAGGTCAGCCAGGGTAGCAAGAATAGTGTGAGTCAGCTTAGCCGACTTGAGAGTCGGCATAGCCGACAGGTGAAATAGCTTAGCTTACTTGAAAGTCGGCTTAGCTAACTGGTGAATCAGCTCAGCCGACTTGAGCAGGCAGCAAGTTTTTTCTCATAGCACGATGGTTGTAAACACTCATCGGCTATGTTTTACACTAAGGGCAATAACAAATTATCGGCCATATGAATTCATCCACGTGATATGCATAACCAAATATAATATCTCGGCTTTTGATTATTGATAAGCATAATAATTTGGCAGCCCTCCATAACCAAAAGATCAAACCCAAGTATCAAAATAAGGCACTGAGGGGTGATTATACATACCATGAGATGAATTCCACATAAGCATAGGCAGAGAATATGGATGATGCAAATACCAAAGATTTTTGATGATTTGGTGCAAATCTCCAACTTGGCAATTGTTCCTTGAATCTTCTTCTTCTATCCTTTGTCTTCATTGCACCTCTCACTTGAGCATCATCCTTTTGAGCATGAATACTTCCTTTAGAAACCCATGCCAAGCCTTTTTCTTTTAGCTTTTCCGCACTAAGCTTTTGCAACTTCTTTTCTTGCCATTTTAGTAAACCAATTGAGCATCTTGGTTTTGTTTCTGTTTTGGACAGCGGCAACTCCTTCTTGAGTTTAGGCACTTTCGCCTTCTTTTGTTCAGATTTGACACCCATAATATCAGTAGAAATTTTTTCCACTTCTCCACCATCAATAGCCGGATTTTTCAGCAATGTAATCGGCTTCTCAATGGTTGTATTCAGATCTGAACTTTTCTTATTTCGGCCATCATACTTCACACGGTAAACTTGCTTTACCACTTTCTTTTTTGAATGAGCTCTAGACCGATTTTGATCAGAATGGTCTTTATAAGATGATTTCTCTGCATATCTTGGAGCTGCATACTCTACATATTGTGGCCTGAAATATGATGGAACATGTGTTTCTTCATCAAACCAGCCCCAAGATGAATAAGGATAAAATTATGAGGGCTGTGATCCATAAGACAATGGAATTGGCTGCTCAAAAGGAGAATATGTTGCTGCTACGTGAGATGTATCTTCTTGCCAATTCCTCTCTTGAGATTTGCGTTTTGGAGGTAATTTTGATTGTTGCACCTTCTTGGATCGGTTGGTAATATTTGCTTTACCGATCTTCTCATATTTAGCTAGAAGCTCTTCGAAGCTAGGCTTCAGTCTTCTGTTCTTTTGCCTGTCATGAGCTTTACCTCTATTAGAATTATGAGCATCCTCCTTCTTTTCAAAAGCTTGATAGAAATGCTCTAAAGAAGGATCCTTAGCCAATTCCCCTCGCTCCACAGAATCAATCGGCCTTGGCTCTAGTTGGAGGGATTCAACTTGCCCCCCAGTATCTTCTGAATCTGTAGTGACATCGTTGTCCTCTGAAATATCTTCAATTAGCACATCTTGGACAACAACATTGTTTTCACTTGAGGGCTCCACATCTCTCTCTTGGGCATTTGAGCCTTGAGCTTCCAATGAATCGGCTAATGCAAGCCGATTCACAACCTGTTTGCCATCAAGACCAATTGGATCCAATTGATCTACCTGTTGAACTTCAGAAAATCTCAATCAACCTTTGATCAAGCGACGAAACATATTGCAATTACAAGTATTATGATCATAAGAGTTATGCCACTTGCAATACGTAAGCTCTTCTAAGTTTTGAGATGATGGCAAAGCATTATGATCAATGATTCTAATAAAACTATTTTTGAGCAAGATATCAAATACATGATCACAAAAAGTAAAGTCAAAGGTATACTTTGATCTCCTCATCCGATTCTTTTGTGGAGTCGGTTTTAGAGCCAGGCAAACGAAGGGATCAGATTTAACATCAACCCATTCGGCCACACCTTTGCAACAGCTTTTTGGAAAGTTTTGACTATGTCAAACCAGCACCATCGGCCTTACCATATGGCATAATTTGTTGGCCGATAGAATCTGAATTTATCTTATCTTCAACAAATATAATGCTATTCCTAATTGGTATTTTACAACTACTTCGAAGAATATCTCCAATAGATGCAGAAATTGAAATAGCATGACCAGATTGGAATTTGAGAAAAATATTGGTATTTTGTACCTTGTTGATCATGTTGGAGAGATATAAACCTTTGATTTGAGTGATGTTGTTTTTCATCTCTGAAGAACGATCAACACCGGGTGCCGAATCATCCAAAGATGCATCAGTAATTGCAGAAACCGAAGAAGTCGGCTCAGCCGACTGAAAATCGGCTAGGCCGACTTGGGCACTAGCAATGACAGGTGGAGTCAGCCTAGGTGACTCAAGAGCAGTCGGCTTCGCCGATTGAGAAATCGGCTTGGCCGACTCAGAGCAAAGTGCAGAGGTAGTCGGCCTAGCCAACTGAATGATCGGCTTAGCCGACTTTGAGCAGGTAGGCAGCTCTTTCTTCTTTCTTGTAGGGGCATCAATGACGTAGTAATCACTAGATAAGTACACCACCCCTTTATCTCCTGAAAAGTCAAGTCTAGCAGGTTTCTGGCGCTTTTCATGCTTTTCTTTAGCAAGACTTTCTTTTTCAGTATCCACTAGTAATCCACCATTGGCCAATGACTCAATTGTAATCGGCCTTTTGGTTTTAAACATACCAAAATGTTTATAGAATAACTCCTGTAATCGGAACCATGACCAAGTAGTGCATTCGGGTAAAGATGTAAACCATGTAAAAGCGACACCGGTAAGGGATAAAGGAAAATTCCGTATTTTCATATATTCTTCTTCACCGGCACCAGTAAAAGACAACTGCAAGAGATATGTAGACATGTGTTCTACAGCAGTCTTACCATCTTCACCACTAAACTTTTTAAAATGAGGTACCCGCCAACCACTAGGAGATTCTAAGTAATCATAACACAATGAGTATGGCCTATGATATGCGGGCACCCTCTATTTATAGGAGCCACATGGATTTCTAGCATGGGCTAATTCTTCTTCAATTCGGCTAGAGCTAGATGTAGCATATGAAGCCGAATCATAAGCAATAGCTTCCTTGCACTTTGCTGAATTCTCATTGATTCGGCTAGGGTTAGTGATAACACGTGAAGCCGAATTGTGAGAACTATCATTAACACACCTTACTGAATTTTCAATGATTTAGTTAGAGTCATATAAAGCCGAATTATGAAAAGGAGCATTAGAATAAGGTGCTGAATTTTGAGAGTAATTGGCCAAGTAACTAGCATTGTTATAGCCAATTCTCTCATTCATCGGCTTGCCTTGTGGTGGAACCACATATAGTAAACTTACAGCCGATGAATAAGAATTTACATATTGAATGTTGCTAGAAGAATCAAAACTAAAAGAATTTTCAGCAAGCATCGACTCTTGATCATGATATGCATAATTAGAAGAATTAGCCGATGCAACATATCTACTATCATCATAACTAGCAAAACCAACATGGCAATTTATATCACTTGCAAAATAATTACTAAAACTATTAGATGTGTTTGCAAGCTGTACCTCAGGGTAATTGGAGTAATAATGTGATGAATCACCTTGGTACTCCATGATTTATAGCTTGACCGCCTTGCTGAATTTTCCGATCAGCTGCTCAACGCGTTGCAAAACAGCAAACGAGATCAAAGGGGTCAAAACCGGATGCAATCGGCCTTTTGGGCCGGATTGAACCGTGATGGCAAGCACAACAAATTAAATTAGTAAGAATTATGGTTAGGTCAAAGAGATTCGGCTGCTAATTATAGAGCCGAAGCAATCTTCGATTCTCCAGTGGAGTCGCCAAATTGTGTTGACACCAAAAGGGGTTTCGGATCAACACATCAAAGGGTATTGGATGCCCGGGCTGCCATGAGCCGAAGAACGTAGCGAGATAATCACCCTTACGTAGTGGAGCACGGAGAGGTTTACAAGCAAACCACTAAAGGATAACCAACGCACTTTCGGGACGAAGAACCGACTAGTTTACGAGCAAACTAGCAAAGAAACCGGTGAAGCTCTCACCCGGGATGGACCCCATCAGGGCAAGGACGTCGCCGGGTTGCCCTAGGTCGGCCAGCAAGCCTAGGACGCCATTTTTGGTCGCCTGGATCAAGACATGAATAGTATGGAGAAGGTTGATAGGAGAAAGAGAGGTAGTAGATTGATTTGTTTGTCGATAGGTAGGTGGTCCTTCAATCGGCCATGATCCTCTAATATATATAGAGGGGGTGGTCTTATCCCAGTAGGAAACACATCCAAGACTTAATCTCTAAGTTTCCCACGTCCAAAACTTGCCAAAAACCGATGTAAAACGAACCGGTTCGAAGTCAAACGGCCTGATTCGGAACGACCGGAAGTTCCACCGGAAGTTCCGGTTACCGGAAGTTCCGGCTAAGGACCGGAAGCAATCTTTACACTGCGAACGCAGTTCCGGAAGTACGACCGGAAGTTCCGGTTGTACGGACCGGAAGTTCCGGTACGGGACCTGTCTTTTCTCTGGAGGCATAACTCTCGCATCCGGACTCCAAATTGAACATTCCATATATGTTTTTTGACCATCTCAACGAGAGGAACGCAATGGTGAAGTCCGTTTTCCATTTTAACACCTTTATAAAAATGGTCATTTTTGGGTGTCAACAGTCCCTTTGCTATCCAATGCTGGGATAGAGTAAATGTCCAGGTGAATTTGGATCTAAGTCCATTTCAGATCCTTGAAAGCTTTAAAGCACAGTTAGCAGTGCCCTTCTTTTCATGGAAATCGTGATACTTATGTCGTGGACAATCTGGAAAGCAAGGAATGATTTGATATTCAGAGGAATAAACTTGTCTCCACAATTAGCTGACTTCAACTTCAAGGAGGAATGGAAACTTCTACTATTAAGAGCAAAAAATAGCTACTCACCAATCATAGACTCATGGACTGCAAACCTCACTTAATTGGCCTTTGGGCAGTGTTTTTTCTCCTTTATTTTGTATCCTTTTTTGTTTCCTGAGGCACTTTGCCCCGGGCTTTATCCTACTTTTTTCCTGTTATTGCAACTGCAATCTCTTTTATGAAGTCTTAATACACTACTAGAAACTCGAAATACCCTGACGGTGTCGAATTACCTTGACGGTTATTGTATAAACCGTCAGGGTAAATT
>DXKC01000212.1:0-12377 GCA_031170775.1 Cymbopogon citratus
AAGATCTTGATAAGGCTAGAGATGAAATTGACTTGCTTAAGTTAAATGCTTCTTTACCATGTGTTTCTTGTGAGTCTTTGCATGCTGAAATTTATCAATTAAAATTGACTCACACCACATGTGTAGATGAACTTGAGCTTGCTAGGGCTAAAATTTATGAGATAAATTCTAGGCCTTGTAGCTTATGCTCTTTACACGTCAATGATGATGCTTGCCTTACTTCACATGTTAAAAATGATGCTTTGCTTGATGTGAATGATGATGTTTCCTCCACTGCTCTCATTTGCACATCTTGCATTGGCTTGAAAAATGAAGTTTTGGATTTGAAACAAATACACAATGATATGAGCGCTAAGTTAGTTGAGCACGAGGATATGAGTGCCAATTTTGAGAAAGAAATTGAACTCTTGTGTACCACATATGCCAAGTGCACTGAAAAGGAGATTGAAAATTTGAAAAATGCTCCTTGTGGTACTTGTGATCGCCTCAAGTTTGAAAATGATGTTTTGGTGAAACATTGCAAGAGTTTTTGTGCTAAGTCCTTTGATTCTTGCGATTCTTGCCACTTCGATGTTGCTGTTTTAAAAACTGTTTCTTTGCAATCGGAGTTGAGTTCTGTTGGCGGTCCTTAACGATGAATTTATACAGCCAATATAGAACCTAAAAGGGATGAATTAAACATTTATACACACATATATCTTTACTATTGATGGAATTCCACTTGTACTTGGAGAATTATCACTATGCAGGAAATACATGAAGTACAGGGAATATCCACACCAAAAAGGCGCTTTTTCGAAAGACGTAATTGCCACTTCAAGGGATCACAGCCCAACCGGAGTACTTTTGGGCCAAAACAGACATGACACATCGATCAGGGCCAAACATACAATCGACCTGCCAAGGCAGGGGCCCAACATACAACCGCCTTGGCGTGTTGACACATTGAATAGAGGGGAGGGCGGTGCACACCTGTTTTTCTCCAGAATACCCCTGCACCGCCTTGACCAAGCTATAAAGAGAGAGGGAGAGCCCTCCACACACACACACTCATTTGGAGCTCTCTACCTCACACTCTCTACCTCCTCATTAGAATTAGTCTAGATTAGATTAGTAGTGGAGCAAGGCTGAGCTACTTGGAGGGCTTGTCTCCTAGGAAGAAGTGCTACACTCTTGGAAATATACTATGAAGAGTTCTTCCTTGCTTATGCCTTTTACTACTTTATACTTCTTTGCATATGAACTAGAGTATAGTCTTGAGCCTAGAATATTTGATGAGTATAAACTAGACTATAGTTTATATGAGAATGTTCTACCTTGCTCATACGTGTTCTTCATTGTTCATATGATTTACATACTTAGAGATTATGATAGAGAGGAGGTGATGGCTCGTCGTTCCTTCGGGTATGCCTATGTTCTAGCTCGTCCATCCGTAGGGTGGGAGTCCTGGGGGACATAGGTAGTTCCTTAGTATGCGGCCGTGGTGTCCGGATATGAGGGAGCCTTCAGTTATGACGGCATGCCACGGTTGAGGGGTAGGCGGCAGGGAGTGACCTAGTCCTGTCCATCCTTCATAATCCCCCATGTCCGCATATTGTGTAGGAGTCTAAAGGTCCCCATCAGCTGTGAGTTCAGCTGTCGGGATTCTCCCTATCACCTTTGATCTAGAGTAGTAAAAGGTATAAGTAGTATACTACTCCACTTAGGATTATTCTTTCATTCTTTGTTTTACCTTTATCCTTGAGGTTGCTCTATATGTGTCCACTATCTTCAATCCATATATTATCTTACCCCTGTATAGCATCAGGCCGTAATTCGATGATATGAAGTCGATCACCTATATGCTAATCACATTTGTACCCCGCCTTCTTTCGGGAAATATAGATAATGATACCCTGAAAGACTTCCGAGTGAAATGCTATAATGATAGATCCGTGCGCTTGTGGATATTATCTCTAAAAGGATGTGATCTATCACCATGGCAATACTTACATTGTTGCTAGACATCTAATTCTAGTAGCGATGCTAAGGTCTGCAAACAAGCATTTCTAGCACCGTTGCTGAGGATGGTTCTAAATAGCCAAACTTAGTAGCAACGTTAAGAAATGCCAACAAGTTCTTGCATTGCGCGTAAGTCTTTGGATGATAGCACTTGTGCTAAGGCTTTGTATAGCTCTTCCATAGCTAGTCCTAAGCTTGTTGCTTCTTTGAAGCTTGTTGCTTCTTTGGGTGATGTTCAAGGGATTTCTCAGGAAAATGGTGCTTCTCGGATTTTTGAAACTCATGTTCCTTTGCCAATCTTCCACTGCACCTTTTGAAAGAAAGATGGATATTCATTCAATTTCTGCTTTCACCATGTCAAACACAAGCGACGTGTTCGAGCAAAGGCTTTTAGGAAGCCATGTAGCCTTTCTCATGGCATGTGTGCTCCTAGCACTGGCACTAGATTGAATGTTGATGCTTCTTGTTCGAAGCCCCAAGGGACTTCTCACTTGATGGAGAATGGTATGTCTATTGATAGGCCTTTGTATCATTGCTCTCTTTGTGGGAAAGATAGGCATCAAGATAGTTTTTGCTACCGGCATGCCAGACACATGCGACGAGCTCACTCTTCTAGGCCTTTGGTTGTTCATCACTCTTCTCATGGTATGAACACTAGTGAGCCTAGTAAGAAGCCTACTTTCATCGATGGATTCTATGACTCCTTCTCTAGTGGGTTAGGCCATGTTTGTGGACATGCTTCCAGTGCTTCTTGTATTGGTCCACAACATGCTTCTCTTGATGGTTTTGTTAGTTCTTCTTATAAGACTTTGGGAGATGTTTGCCTCTTTACCCATGGTACCACTCGTTCTTCTTCTTGAGTTGCCTTTTCGAGGAATACTTCCAAGGGTGCTTCTAAAACTCTCTCAAACCAACATTTGCATCATGCTAACCCACATGATAAGTTGAGTACATCTTTTAGACATGTGACCAAGTCTTGGGTTCCTAAGTATATGCTTGCTAACCCTTCAAGATCCAAGACTCGAGCTTCTTTGTCCTCTTATGTGTAGGTATGAGGACGTGTGGTGGAGAACATGCGCTTGATAGAACTTGATCCTTTGTTTTGGTGTGATCAAGACTTGATTGTTCTCTACATCCACTTTGATGGCCTCTAAGAGGCATGTGCTTTCATGGACACCTACACCCGCTGTGAACTATCATATACACTCATACCTTGTACACTCATGTTTTCCTACCTATGGTATGAGATAGTGTTCACTTGCTCACTTGTATATTACTTGTATGTTTTTTACCTGTATCATGCTTTTATATCATGTCTAGCATGTTTTTTCATGTGTATCATATATCATGATAGCTTTGTGTATATCTTGGTCAGTTAGCTATTTTTTTCTATTAGTGTATGATCCTTATGAACATTTTTGCCATGCTTTATCATGTGCTTTAAATTGCTAAATTGGTATGATGTTCATAGGTGTCATTTTTGGTTAGTTTTTGTATATACTTGTATCCTTTTGACATGCTTTGTTAGCCCATGCTTTTAGCCTTCTTAATATCATATTATATGCTTTTGTCTCTCACTTGATATCATCATAGTGCATTGTAACATGTGTTGAGATTTTGGTTGCTTTTGGGTCTGGCATGTCTATGGGATCGTCTTTCTTTTTGGCTTCTTAGAGTTTTTCCTCCATTTTGTGTTGGAGCTTTTTCTTGTGTTTTTGTGCTTTTTAGTTCTCTACCTTTTCTTTTGGTAGGTTCTTCAGCTGAGGGGGAGTTCGGCTTATTCCGAGAGAGAGTTGGTTCTTTGTGCCTTTTTGTTGCTTGGTCTCAACCTTCCTCTTGTGGATCAATTGCTTTCCTATTTTGATTAAGGGGATGTCTTGGTATCACTTGTTTTGGTTCCTCAAGTGCTATCATGTTTTGGTCCTTCAATTGGTACCTTTTCTATGGTACTCAATTGGGTCCTTTTGGTTGGTTCTATGGTCTTGTTTTGAACCCTCCCAAGTGCTTCATAAGTCCAAGCTGATTACTCTTGCCCTTTTCGACTTTGCTCATTGTTTGATGACCAGTTCTTCTTCTGAACTTTGGAAGTGGCATAGGAGACTTGGTCACCTGAGTTTTGATCTACTTGCTAGGTTGAGCTCTTTTGGACCTAATCCGAGGATTGCCCAGTTTGAAATTTGAGAAGGATTTGGTTTGACACCCTTGTCACCATGGGAAGTTGGTTGCTGCTTTTTACCCTCCTGTGAACCATATCTTTACCAAGGAGCCCGGAGAAATCCTCCATATGGACATTGTTGGTCCTGCCCGGGTGAGGTCTGAGGGAGGGAAGTGGTACGTTCTAGTGATCGTGGAGGAATTTTTGAGGTACTCTTGAGTCTTTTTCATGGAGAGCAAGGATGAGGCATTCCCTCTAGCTCATGATTTGATTCTTTGAGTTTCTCAAGGGTGCCATGCTAGCAATCTGCAGTGACAATGGCCCTGAGTTTAAAAACTCTAGCTTTGAAAAGTTTTATTCTTCTTTGGGTCTTGTGCACCAATTCTCCTCACCATTATTGAGCTAAAATATCGAACACTTGTTGAGATGGCTAGGACGATGCTCGATGAGCATAGGACTCCTAGGAGATTTTGGATCAATGCTATGAACATTGCTTGTCATGTCACTACTAGAAATCTGTTAATCAATGACGATTCCCCAGTGATGATGAAATATTTCGTCACCGAATGAGATCATACTATGATGAAATATCCAGATTCGTCATTAGTCACTGGTGACGGAGCTTTGACATGAATAATAATGATGAAAACAAAATAATCGTCATCAAACAGAAACACTAAATCATCATGGATTGTTAGGTTCCTGTACCACCTCGAGAATACGGCGCTGTGGTCCCACCAGCGGGACCCAAGCTTGATGATGTAGGCGCCATGGTCCCACCAGCGGGTCCCAGCCTCGATGATGTGGTGCCGTCCAGACGATCCCACCTCGTTGACGTGTCCAGCAGGGTCCACCGGTGGGTCCCACCTCGTTGACGTGGCCAGCGGGGTCCACAAGCGGGTCCCACCGCGATGACGTTGGCATGCGGTCCCACCAGCGGCTCCCAGACCCGATGACGTGGCGCTGTGGTCCCACTAGTGGGTCCCACGTTGATGACGTGGCCAGCCTGGTCGACCAGCGGGTCCCAGCCCCGATGACGTGGCGCCGTGGTCCCACTAGTGGGTCCCACCTTGATGACGTGGCTAGCCTGGTCGACCAGCGGGTCCCGCCGCGATGACGTGGCGCAGTGGTCCCGTAGGCGGGTCCCAATGCGGCCCAGCACCATTCCCTTCCCCTCAAATGTGGCCCAACAGTCTTCCCCTCAATACGGCCCAGCAGTGGCCCAATAGCCTTTCTCAGTGCAGTGGCTCACCATCCTTCACCTCCCTTTTTATTTGGAAAATTTGGCAAAAAATTGCTCCAACGGAGTTTTGAACCCACAACCTACTGCTAGGCAGTGAAGTGCGTTACCACTAGAGTACTCGCTATCTCATGGTAAATGTTTGCATGATTTTTTTTATTTGTTAGGTTAGAATATGATAATTGAATAAAATTAGTCAAATGAGACACTAAATGACCTTAAATAAAAAATATTTGAATACAAAAATTGTACAACTCATCAAGATCTATTTTTTTATATAGTTCATTTTTGCATTTGACAAAGTGTTAGTAAATCCTAGTCATATTTTTTTAAAATCCAAGATTTGACTTGGTCAAACTTGGTCAAATCAGATACTAAATTACCTCAAATGAAAAACTTTTGAATACCATTTTTGTATAACTCATGAAGATCTATATTTGATACATTGGTCATTTTTGCATTTGAGAACGTATTAGTAAACACTTATCACAAAAACTTGAATCTCACAGAGACTTTATGAAACTACATGTGAGACATGTGGATTTAGAACTACACTTTGCTAAAGTTTTGTCAAATGCAAAAATGTCCTATGTATCAAATGTAGATCTCGATGATTGGACCAAACATGGTATTCATGATTTTCTATTTTGAACACATTAGGGTTTCAAAAATGCAGCTTTATGTTGTCATTTTTAAAAATTCAAAATTTGAATCACTCAAATTTTGTCAAATGCAAAAATGAACAATATACCAAAAATTTAGTTTTGACATTCAATTTACCAAAAAAATTTTAAGACATTTTAAAACTTTTATTTGGCTTCAAAAGAATTTGAATTTGAGAATGAATTGAATTTAAAAAAATAAAAATCTACACTCTCTCATGGGCCATTTTTGGCGGCCAGACCACTCCCACACTTCCCTTCTCTTGGGCTTGGCCCAAGACCTCTCCCTCTTCCGCTCTCCCCTTTCTGCTGGGCCTGGCCCCATATCCTGCCACCAAGGCAACCTGCGCCATATATATATTTGAAAAAAGAAAAAAATAGCCTAACTGAAGAATCGAACCCACGACCTCCAGCTTAAAGGAGTTAGCTCAACCACTGAGCTACTAAAGTATTTGCGATAGAGATTGCAATTTACACTATATTACATGAGCAGGTAATGGACTTGCAGCAAAAGCCATACCCAAGGCAACCTCGCGCCTTCTGTATTATAAGAATTAAAAAGTGAAAAATTGCAACTGAGGGGAATCGAACCCCCGACTACCAGCTTGATAAGCTGAAGGCCTACCATTAAGCCACCCAAGCACTTCGTGATAGGACAAGCACTTAAATTTATATATCCCATATTATTTATTCAAGATTCTCAGTCAAATACATGCTCACTTAACAAGGCACTTTTGCTGCATGATATCTTTGACATAAAAAGTTGATCACCATACACTACCACAAAATGGAATTGCCTTGACGGCCAACAATTTCCTTGGGTGCCAAAATCAAACCGCCAAGGAAAACGTAGTTTCCTCGGCGGTAGTACTGAACTCTCAAGGAATCATGTATTCCTTGGAGGTTGAAGCAAACCGCCAAGGAATATGGGTGTTTCCTTGGCGGTTTTGAACCAGTGCCAAGGAAATTACTCATTTCCTTGAGTGTAATTCTAAACCGCCAAGTAAATTATAATTTCCTTGAGGGTTATTAAATTTTCTTGGAGGTTGATAGCCAAGGAAATACTTATAAGTATTTTGGTGACTTCTAACAAAAAAAACAATAATATCTTAATGGTGTCAACATATATTTTTTTCTAGTTGTTTTATCCTTGTTAGATATGACGTATAGTTCAAGTTGTAATGATGTTTCAAAAGAGCGTGGAAATTCAATTAAGCTACTGGAAATAGTTAATTAATTGTAAAAATTGTGAAACAACTACAAAGGACATATCTGTAGTATACTTTATTTTGAAAGTATTTTGGGTACATGAATATAACTAGATTAGAGTGTTTACTTTACAAGAGTGTCTAATAATCAAATAGTTATTAAATAAAACCATGATAAACAAGAAATAAAACACGTTCAATGTTTAGGGCCCAGCAGCTTGGCCGTGGGCTGCGCATCAGCAGAACCCACCAGCCTACTAACGCACCGCTAGATCTGACCCGTCCAATACTAATCGACGACCATCGTTACAGCACACTAGATAAATATCCTAACCATCAGCTCACCAAACCCTAAGTTTCGTTTCTTGCACAGCCTCCTTCTCTCCTGCTTTGCCGCCGCCGCCGCCACTCGCCCGTCTCTCCGGCTATCGCGCCGCTCAGGCCCATCTTGCCCTCCTCCGCCCGTGGAGGTGCGAGGCGGAGATGGCTGGGGAGGCGCTGGCAGCGATGTGCGGAGGTCGGAGCACCAGCGGCCATGGTCGACGCGCGCGGAGGTCACGGCCCAGCGGCCAAGGGCGCCGCACGGATGTGGTGGCTCCGGCGGCCGAGGGCGCCGCGCGGAGGTCCTGGTCCCGGCGGCTGATGGTGGCGCACGGAGATCCTGGTCCAGGCGGCTGATGGTGGCGCACGGAGATCCTGGTCCAGGCGGCTGATGGTGGCGCGTGGAGGTTTTGGCCTAGCGAAGAGGCGTGGTTGTCGTTGATCCATCTCCGCTGAGCCCTCAGCACGGTGAAAGTCCTCCTTTTTTCTTTTTTTTCTTCACTTCTGTATCAGTAGAGTCACTTGTGACTTGTGATGAGTTAAATAAACTAGGTGCTGATTTGATTCTTTTGCAGATCTAGAGGCCTGAGGGGTGTTCTGTGTTCTCGTACTTAATAAATTAGGAATATATCACATTGATTGAAAGCATGTCGCAATATAAGGACAACAATAAAAATGGTTTCTTAAATTCATGGTTTATATTAGGACTTTCAATAGACGTATTGCAACATTTCTTCTTTGCATATGTAGTTCTGTAGTAGTAAAGTCCAGTGTCAGTATGACAGTACCAATTGCATATGCTGATTAATGCCTGGTGACAGATATACAACCATTGTGACATCATGAGGGCTGCTGACTCAAAATGTGTATACTTGCATCTCAAATTCGATTTGTATTTCTCTACATACTATATGTGCTTCCATGATGTCATAATTTGCCTGTCTGCATAGTTAGCACTTTGCACAAAGCCTGCCTGCATAGTGAGTCGGCTGTTCACAACTGTTGGTAGGCTATGTTATTAGTGTCACGGCTTATATTTAGCTACTCTATGAAGCCCAAACATTTTCCTGGCGGCGTGTTTTGTACTTGGTAATACTTCAGTTCTTTTCTTGGTATGTATGGGTCAATTGTTACTGCAGGTAAAAATTGATTCCTCAATTTCATTTGATACAATCATAATATTATTGCAGCAGCCATTTTGAGGTTGGTTTGGTTTGATGATATCAACTGTATTGAACAATTGTTGAGCTAACACTTGATTTCAATCACATATCCTTACGAGCACCATTTCTATTCTCTTCTTTATCTATGACCTAGATCTAGTAGAATGCATGCGTGCTAATATATTTCATTTTGATATAGGATTTATCAAAGTGAAGTATGTCATGTAGATACTAAATCTGGTTCCTCATGGATCTTCAAAATAGGCCTATGGCACCCTTTCCTTGGCGGTTTTTGGCCGTCAAGGCAATTTGAGTTTGTGGTAGTGATAGTTTCTTTGTCTATGCCTCTGTCTCTGATGTGCTGGTCAGGTCATTGTAGGATGTGTTTAGAGCCAACCATACGTTCTCTGAAGTCTGAAGTTCAGTAGCTTATTTATCTTTACCAAATTCTCTGAAATCTTAACTGCATGCAGGACATTTCTTGGATTAACTCAGTTAAATATGTTGCTGCTGTTCATTCCTTTAGCTTCTTTGGCTTGCATTTTAGCAGCTTATCGGTACTGTCATGATAATACCCTAAACATGCTCAGGAGCAGGAGGTGGAAGTGCCCAGCATGGCATGCTTGTACATTGTGGCCTATATATTCACCATGGTTGAGTACAAGTAGTGCAGTTCGGTACTGTCCTGCTGTACGTACAGAACTGTTCTTTATACATGCTTGTGCGAATTCAATCCCTTCATCTAGTTACCAAATCTGCTCTTTTATTTGTTTTGCCATAGAAATTTGGATTCTTGGATGGAAGACGCCTGCAGCTGCTGTTCCCCTCCACCATTGACATTTAGGTAAGCAGCACACACAACTAGTCTAGCTACAACTTTCATTCACACAGGCAGAGTCGCAAAGCTGCTAGATATGCACCTTACCTCTACAGTACAGTTGAACTAAATATGCACATGTCATGGATTTGTATCCTTTTGGAGAATTTTGGAACAGTTTATCATAGTTTAGGGATAGGAATGGTCCCATTGTGGCACTAGAGTTGCATTTGAGAAGGAATTCCCAAGTTTGAATTGTTAAAACCATGTGAAGTATTTTTTTTATTCATGCTCCCAACACCAAGAATCATGCACAAATGTTCTTTGCTGCTATTTTTTTCTGAATTGGCTTTTTTCTCATCTATCTTTTTCAGCAGCTCGTGTCCATCTTTTTTTCTCTGTCTATCTGTACAACAACAGTATAGTGGCAGTCATCAGTATATATATCATCAGTTCATGTCTTCCCTGCTTATCAGATAGCAGCAGCCAGAGAGGGTAAGGTCACTGATGTTCCTAGTTCAGTAGTAAGCAATTAACATAGTACAAATTTTGTGCTAATGTACTATTATGGATATTATTGAATTTCCTGTTCTTTGTTGAGAATTACCAGTTCACAACTTACTAGCATGAACCAGTTCACACTTACTAGCATAAGATGATATATTATTGAATTTCCTGTCCTCTTGAGATACACTTTATACTTGTAGTTGCAGCATTGTATACTTGTAGTTCCTGTCTTCTAATTACAAGTGAATACCTAAGGCATGTGTCCTGATTGTTGGCTTCAAATTGCAGGCAGACATGGAAGCTTTGAGGACAGAACCTGTTGCTGAAGGTGAGACAGCAGTTACTATATTTTCCTAGAAACACCAGTTACTATATTTTCCTCATAAGAATTAGACCCCATCTATTCCTATGTGTAAGGGGGAAATCAGTGCAGACTTATGGTGTATTACCTGAAAACATATGCTCTATTAGCTGCAGGGATGGTAATGAAGTTGCTATGTGATTGACTAAAGATTGGTAGTGCAATTTACCTGAAAACATATGCTCTATTAGTGAATATAAAGACTGAGAAAGAGGGGGGAGACACATCACTGTTTGTCTATAGTGTTTCTGATCTATATTGTTGTTATGCAGCTAACTTCATGTTTCTGCACCACTTATTTAGCTTATGTTTCTGCCTGATCAAACTAACTGTAAAATCAGCTAATGTGTGGAGTTCAATGTTAATCTACTTTGCTCTTCTTGCAGCCGCTTCTTCGACATGACCTCTCGTACTCGCTGGTCGGTGCCGCTGATTGTGTTAGATTGTGCTGTTGCTGGTGGGTGCGAATTTGGTGTGACGTTTCAGTGAACTGGTGCTTTAGTTGATGTGTTCTGTTTCTGGTGGTTCGTTTAGTAGTGTCAGTTACATATGATCTGAGTTGAGTACTGTCAGTTGTATGGTGATCATAATACTGTTAAGTTATAGAATCATTTGGTTTGATGTTATTATAATGTGATCAGTGACCAAATTTCTGAGTTCTATGATGTTTTTATAAAGCAATCAGTGATGAAAATTCAATTTCTGTGACCTTATCGTGATTTGATCTGTGACGAAAATATTCAATTCTGTGACGAAAATTTCAACCACTCACAGTACGCCACGTGGACCAATCGCAGTGTGCCACGCGGCCCAATAAAATACGAACACGTGGCGCCGCCAGTGAGCAGCCACGTCGGCTGACACGTGGCACCCACGTCAGCAGCCACGTCATCTGACACGTCAGCAGCCATGTCATTTGACACGTCAGCAGCCACGTGTCATGCCACATCATCATGACACGTGTCAAACGCCACGTCATCACGCCACGTGTCATGCCACGTCATCTGCCACGTGCGCGCCACATCAGCTGCCAGCGTGGCAAACGCCGTCTGTCAGCCTAACGGAACAATATGTTATGACGAAAATAGATCTCATCCATGACGAAAATATTTCGTCATAGATTGGATACCCTTCTGTGACGATCGGTATTTCGTCATAGAATGAATTCACATCTATGACGAAAATTCGGGTTTCGTCACGGTAGTCAATCTATGACGTTCATTCCATGACGAACGACTATTCGTCACAAATTCGTCACAGATGAACTTTATCGACGAATTTGGAGTCTTTCGTGATGAAACTGGAACGTCATTGATGAGCAGATGCCTAGTAGGGCATACCACCATGGTCACCGCCTCCTCCTCCATGTCCGCCACCCCTTCCACCTCTGTAGACTGTAGCCACACACGAACCTTTGGATCATCGCTATGACTACCAGCAACACCATCATGGCTATCGCAATGCCAAAGATGCCACCAGGACCAATCTGATTCATGTTGTGTCTGCGAAAGCTCAATAACACGATGAGTCCGCAGAGAATTGAAGGCAGCAAGACTATGAGCGGTAGGCTTTGTTGGCAGCGGCTGGAAATAATGTGAACGAAGAACATGCCTTATATATTGCTGGACCGGATGTGCTCGTGAAGCAAAGAATAAGTCAAAGTCAAAGGCATCAATCAGGTTGGTTTTCAGCTGTAGAGACCCGTGTCAAAATTAGCGACTATATAAAAAACATATTTACACTGTGAGCATCGTTATTACGTGCTAGGTGTATGTGTTGTACTGTCGTGTGCCGAGCAATTAGCAGCGATAACAAGAGCACGTAATTAGCACGACGTGTGGCTCTTCTTGTGGCCGATTCTACTGCACATGTATATATATTCGGAAACTGCGTGGAACGACCTACCAAAAGGCAGCATCTGCAAACGTGCCCTGTGCCACGC
>DXKC01000214.1:2786-27364 GCA_031170775.1 Cymbopogon citratus
GTTTTTCTATATCTTTAACCAATCTAGAGACCGACCAGGCTCTCTACTTTTGGCTAGTGAGAAATCTAGAATAAAGGATGATGCTATTTTGATATCCAATTAAAAAAGTTGTTGAAGGATTTTTTTTTCAGCAAAATCTTAATTTCTACGGAAGGATATAAAAAGGCAAAAACTATATATAACTCTTATAAGAACAAACCCCACTATCTATTTCTCTCGATATGCAACAACAATCCACTATCAATCCCACTATCTCCCCACTATCTCTTCCTCTTGGCATGCAACACGTCCACATCAGTAGTCCACTGTCATTTGCCACTAGCAATTTCTCTTATGTACGAGGTGTCCACCTCAGCAATCTATTGTTTGCAATAAAATTCACTAGCACAAGAATTGTAATATTCATTCACTGTGGATATAATCTTCAATTGTGCTAATAAATCTATACAAATAGTATACCATGTTCCTACATTACCAACACCATACATATGGACCATCTAATTCTTATTTTCTTATTAGTTAATATTTAAATCCATTTATATTCTTTCTTGATCCGCGGCAAAGCGCGGGGAATCCTCCTAATTTCCATGATGTTTATGTCGATCGCCCTTTGAAAGTAGGTAAATTTTCTTGGTGGTTTTGTGAACTCAAATTAAAGGTGATTCACAATTATATTTGTAGCAGTGTAGTTAAATGTTGATAAATACTTCCATACATTAATGAGTCTCTCACTCACTCATATTTCTCAAATTTTCCCTCTATCCCCAAATCAACTTCTAGTTGGCTTAAATGTTTTTTTAAAAAAAGTTATAAAAAGGACACCAATATTTTTGAGACCAAATAGCATACTAGAAAATATATTTTATAGTGTAACTAACAATATAATATGATTTATACTCTTTTTATATATTCTGTTGAATTTAAAAGTATTATTTCAAACAACTCTATAAGTTTATATTCTATAGGGTGGAAAGAGCCGGTGTGCAGCTTTAGTCATCTGCAGCCTGATGTGGCCCATGTGGAATATTGACTTGGCAATCAGTTCTTGGCTCGTTTTTTTTTCTCATTATTATATGCTTGATAATTAATGTGAAAATGTTTCTCACGCGGTGCCTGGGGGACTACGTGGCGCACGCGTCGCGGCGCACACCCCACCCCGCGCCACTGTTCATCTTTCCCACCTCGTCCTTGCGCGACACTGCCCCCCCCCCCGCGCCAGCGCTCTAGGGGTCGCCGGAGACGGGGTGGCCCCCTTCTCCTCCTCCCCCGCCTTGCCCCCGCCGCCGCCATGGCCACGCTCGCCCCCGCCGCCAACCCATACCCATCCGGCTGTCCTATCCTGCCCGGCTCGGTGGCGGCGCCGCCGCCTCGGTCACTGCCGTGTCGACGACCGCCGCCAGGCCGGCCGAGCGGGTTCTACAGCCGGGGAGGATGGAGGACATGGGGGGGGGGGGACCTCGCCGGACCCTAATCTCAGGGAGGATGTTGGAGACGGGGCCTCGCCGGAACCCTAGTCTCAGGGGACGGCGGCGCCACCACCCCTGCCCAAGTTCACACACCTTGTTGCTATTAGCCTGACAGAGTGACAGTCATATACAGAAGAAAGATTCTGATTCGACACCCCAACCTATTAGCCGGCCCCTTTTTTGGGCGAATACGCCAACCTATTAGCTAGCCTATGACAGTGATATAGTATATGAGTAGAGCATATATTGGAAGATGATTACATTAATATTGTGGGAATATATGTTGGACACTATGTACATTTATTAATTGGGCCGATGTTTAGGAAGATTTAGAACTTCCAGTGGCTGCTTATCTTGATCCGACTATGTTGCGCACGCATTCATGATTAAGATATAAATATAATAATACGCAGTGCTCACGAGACACGAAAACTACATGATCTGTGAACTACATCATCTATGTTCTGTGGGTTGGAACCATAGGCCTATATAGCTACAACTTTTTGTCCATGATATTCTGCGTACATAACAAGCGAGATGGATAAAATTTCAGGGATATAGGATCAGGATAGGGATCTTATATTAGTTTAACCTACACCATATTTTAGTGACCTGGATGTTCCTCAGTTATATTCTGCGTACATAACAAGCGGGTCGGGTAGAATTTTACCGAGGATGTGTTATATAGGATGGGTAGAATTTTAGCAAGTTGTGGTTGCCTTTTAGTCTCCTTCTCCTTGGTAATCCCAGAGGCTTACCATTAGAGAGGGTAGCTTACTATTGAGGGGGGTATAGCTTGTAATGTTTTTCTACTTCGTCATAATAAAATGCATGCTTAATTAGGCAGGGTCTTGAAAAAAGTTTAACTTACAACGTATTAGTGATCTGAGTATTCCTCAGTCACTTGATTAGGTTTCTTTTGGCAAAATTTTTAGGTTTAGTTTCCTAACCACCTGTGCTCAATGACAACAAGAAGCCTAATCTAAAACTCAGTTTTTGAGAGGTGCTTATAGAGCTGTGTGTATACTTTCATGTGTGCTCAAAAGGTTAGTATGTGTGTATGGCTGTATGGCTAGATACATAAGGCTAGTACAGATGACTTAACCTCTGTCAGATGACTTAACCTCTGTTTGGGATTGCGGTGCGGTATCTGATCGCAGCTCCTAACACACAGCACGAAAAACATAGTGTTGTGTGGTAGAAAGTCATCAGTACAGTGAAACGTTTGGTGCCATTTTATTGATTCTCTTATATGGTGGAGTACAAAAGAATATAATTTTAACCAAAACAAATACACCCTTAATTTTTTTTAAATATACTCATAGTGGTAGTGTGTATACTTATGAGCATCTGTATTTGTACCATATTTTGAAAAGTACCAAAAAAATTTGTAACATCTAAAAAAACTTGTTAATTTATGGTGGTAAAATACAAATTGTGATATTAAGATCTATTACTAGTTTGAGGACGCCCACAAGTTGAGGACTAAGCAGTGGAAAATGCAGCAAATGTGTTAACAACCATCACAACCTCTCATGCACAAAGAAAAATTCATTCAATTAGATAACAATTAGTTAAAATTATGCAAGAATAATAGAAATCAAAATCCCAAGCTGAACAATTACAAATATATATGGAAGATTCCTGTTTTAGAGCTGATTCGTTCATAAACTATTTATTTACACTTACTAACCTCTGAAAAAGGAACCTTCTAAGTGTATATATTGACTATACAAACAAGCGTGAAATGTTTCGGCAGATTTTTTATGTGTTTTTTTTTTGGATAGCTTCAGGGTTAGTTTTTAGCTGTTGCTAAAAAGGGAGAGGTGGGACATGTACAATACACTAAAGCACACAATTTGTAAGGGGTTCTACTATCACTTGGCACGAAGTTGAGCATCTTGTGCCAAAAAGAGAGAAGATTAGACAAAGAGGCACCATGTTGGCAGGTAGAGAGGGAAAGAAAATATTTAATTTTTATTATTTCGTTTGATGGATTCCTGTAACGTCCGGTTTTCAGGACAAAATCATAGTTACACCATATGTGAGCTTTAAATGTCAATTCTCACATATAGCTACAAATAGTATCAATTGCAATGCTTTAAATATAATTCACATTGTATATCACCTAGGAAAAATCAGCGGATAGACAACTCCGAACTCTAGGTGTAGACTTCACTTCACTGGATCCAACTAACTAGTTGATCACAATCCTAAACTTTTTCTTGAGGTGTGGGGAAAATAGAAAGAGTGAGTCCATGTCAAATTCCGCAAGTATAGCAAGTATAGATCCTATAAACTCATGATCAATGTAACATAAATAATAAAAAGTATGAACAATAAATGATGAACAATTAACCAACATCGGTCATCATCTTATGTAAAGTTCCAAGGCCGCCCGTATCCTTGGGCAAGGCTGATATATCAGTTTATTAAATTCTGCGCAGAGGTGTACAATTTCACTGTGAGCCGTGATTTACCCTTTCGTCCGAGGTGTACGGCCTCTTAGCCCACTACCAAAGGAAGGCCGACAGGGTTCACTATAAAATCTTTCAAAGGTTTCGTCTAAAAAGTCGGGACGCTAAGTCATCAAAATATAGAGCCCCTCTTCCTATATGGCACAATTTCTTCGCGGCTATACACATATATCTGGACAGAGGAAGATCTATACCCGAATCGGCACTTCCTCCGACCCGTTAGAAAATGGTCCTCATACTGTTTAAAACCAGAGCCACATAGCCCTCACAGTTATACTGTAAATCTCAGAGGTTCTGTTACAGACATGTCCATATGTTGCTAAAAAGCCATTTTTATCATTCATTGCATAACATTAATTATGTCACATGATCATGATTACAGAAAGTAAACCCAAAGATATACTTGCCTTAAACTCATATCCTTCTTCAAGTCCAAATATTCAAAGAACTTCTTGATCTCCAACTTCTTCTAGTTCATTAACGTAAATCTCACCAACTGGACATGATCATAGAGCACCACACAATCATCTATGAAATCATACACGAGGCAAAACAATAGGACTATATTAGAACAGTACACCAACATGGATAAAACACTTTTAAAAGTGTATAAAACTATTCTATACATCGCTACGAATAAAAAGACGCGAGAGTAACTAAAAATAGAGCTCTAACGAAGAAGTTATTAATTAAACATGATTTTCTTTAATAAAATAATCATATTAATTATAAGCATAAATTTTAAATGTTGCAAACATGATGAACAGTGGCATTAACATGTTTATTACTAAATTACGAACCTACGCAACTTGAACGGGTCAATTTGGAGTTGAAATGGAGATTTTATGGGCATTTGGAATAAATGGCAAAATTGTAAATACATAAAAGCGTATTTTGAATATGTTATAACAGAACTACGCTTTCCAAAGGAAAACACGTATTAAGGAAAGACGCTTTGGCCTGTTGGTAGTATTTTGCAAAAGGACAGGGGCTAAAGTACAAAGACGCGCTGACTGGTGCTTGACCTGCTGATGTGGCGTGTTGACGATGATGTGGCGGTTCTGGATTGGTTGGAGGATGCTGACTGCGCAGTGATGTGGCGATCGCCGGCTGATGTGGCACTATGTGAATGGATGAAGCGGCGCTGACATGGCATAGTGTTGACTCAGTTGACCGCGAGTCAAAATCCGATCTAGGCCATCCATCAAGGAATGTATGGCCGAGAGGAGATATTCTCCTTGGCCTCTTGGAGGCACACGCCGGGGCAAAACAGAGCACTGACGGCGGCGGCTTGCCGGCGGTGGCCGGATGACGCTCCGGTGGTGGAGGATGCTCCGGCGCGTGGCAGAGGAGGTAGAGGTGGTCACAGAAAACTCGCCAGTGAGGATCCTTGTGGCGGGGAGGAGCTGGTGATGGGTAGTGACAATGAAGGCGGAGTTCGGTTCGGCGGAGGTCTCGGTCATGCGTGGGAGCTGCTGCATGGAGGTCTCCAAGAAGGAGTTGGGCACACGCGTAGCGCTCTTGCGGTGCCAAAGGTAAATACGGCGAGGCGAATGGTGGTGGGTTCGCACGGATTGGCGAGCTCGAGCTGAGCTCAGCCATGGCGGCGGCGGCCGATTGGGAGCACTGGAGCGAGGGGAAACATGGGAAGGGGATTAGTGGTGGCAGTGTGCTCGGGCGGTGCGGAAGTGATGTTTAAAAGGAGGGGCGCAGATGGGAGAAAGGCCGGGTCACGGAGCTCAGAGGCATGCCATCCATGGCGGACACGTCTCGGTCCTATAAAAAGAACGGGTCGGGGCGGACCGCGTCGGGAGGAGGCGAGGATGGTGTGCAGCCTGGTCTTCTCGCTCGCCCGTTCTATGAGGGCGGGCTCGGTTCGCGCGGTAGGCGTTTGTTCGCGCGGCTCCGGCGATGGCAGATCGGGCGACGGCGTTATGCGGTTTAGTCGGACGGAGGTAGGGGAGGAGCTGACGGGTGGGACCCATCCGTCAGCTACTGGATGTGGCTGACCTGCGGGGCCTGGCTAGAAGTGTGAGAGAGTGCTGGGCGGGCCGCTGCTGCTGCTTTGGTCTGCTGGGCCGAGGGTGGGGGAGTTGGCTTCGGCCCAGAGAGAAAAGAGGGAGAGGGAGGGAGTGGGCTGAGCAGGCCATCAAGCCGAAATAGTGAGGGAGGGAGAAGAATACCTTTTTTTAACCATCATTCAAAGACATTTTCAAATAGCATTTGAAAACTTTTATGTCTTAATCAAAACCTAATCAATACAAAATAAATATGCACCAGCATGAATGCAAAAACATGTTTCTATTCCCGAAGAAGAATCTTAGCTTATTGAAGAAATATTATTTTCATAGGTTTTCATGAGCACATAAATTCATAACTAAATCATTTTCAACTATTTCAAAAGAAGCAAATTTTAGGGTGTTACAATTCTACCCCTCTTAAGATGAATTTCGTCCTCAAGATTTGGAAGATGGTGATCAAAGATAGAGATGGGGGTACTCTTCTGTTGATTCTTCTGCATCACATCGAGGCTTCATCTTCTTGATAAAAGATCCCACTTTGCTTTGCACCTCTTAACGTTACTCCAAATAATATTCTCACTAATACCAAGATAATGATGGCTCTCCAAATAACTCCTAGGTATCTCCGACTAATCTTCAAGTAAAAATATTTTATAAATTACTTCTCTGTTCATAAACTAATTAACACATTTCAAGGTGCTAACTCACGTCCCTCATATGAGAACTATTAGTACTTCCCTTCAGGGCCACCTTGAGAGACAATCATTAGTCCAAAGTAGGCTCTACACCCGAATTCATAAATTAATGATATAGTCAAGTTAAATTGCTCAAACACAATTCTTAGTATTTGGTGTCGTCTGAATATTCTTAGCATCACTCTCCTTTGCTAAGGGTATTGGTAAAGACTTTGATTCCTCAAGTAATGGCATTACTCTAGTCATAAGACTTTGATCACTCAAACCAACATGAGGTCACAAACTTCAATTTGATATTTAGTGAAAAATATTTTATCCTTGTGAATGCCACACTTGATACAAAAGGATATTACCACCAAAACTCCAAGGTACAAACCATATTCAAGACCTGTGGGTTATGGGTCCGCTATAGCTCTAGGTCATAATGCATTCCAATTCAACTTTAATGTCACTAGCTTACTAGTATAGGTCCTTCAAATTCTTATGATCTGCCTTGACATTACTTCTTATGTCCAAGTAGATATTACTTCCAAGCTCTAAAATGGATAACTTCAAATCATACATCAAATAGGCCAACTCATGCCTTCATAGTTGACTTGATGCAAAAACATACTTCTTACATAGACCTTATCCAAAATCTTGCCAAGATGCATCATAGAGGAAAATCTTTCCAATATTATAATGCTTTGAATGAACATCCCAATAGACCCTCGTCATTCCAGGGTAACTCTGAGTCGTTCTCTTATGTCAGTGTCAAAACTCAACACATCATTAACTTTCTCGAATTCTTCTCCATAATTCCACCACTGAACCTAATCCAAGTAGAGAACTTCATCCAAACAAAACTCACCCACCATGCTTGGTGTGAGAATTGAGGCTTCCTATGTTATCATAGAACTAACTATAGAGAAATCCAACATCACTTTATTCCTATGTCCTCAATGCCAACTTGTTTTGAGTTGAAGGTAAAATTCCCATTTGATAATGGATTAAAGTGAAAACCAATTCCATAGAATATCAAAGCTTCTTGTAAATTATCCAATAATTATCAGCCTCGAATGAACGACACCTATACTTGATATTTACTCCACTACAATAAGATAGCTCATGCTTCTGAGTAAAGAACTAGATTGTTCGAAGCCTTCATCTTGCATCTTCTTCAGTGTGGCTACCCCCTTAAGAAAAGATGAACTAAGGTCCAAAGGGTAGCTCTTGTTCTGAGTGAGTTATCATATGATGAATACCTTCAATATCCGAGAGAAACTTGCTTGCATAGGCAAAACCAAGAAATCTGAAATTCCTCATGAGCAAGAAAACAACAGTGCAGTAAAACATCCATAATTCTTGTTCTATTAATCCAATAGAGTTGTACTTTACACTGTTGGAAAGATTATGAAATCCTCAACAACTTTCTTATAGAACACTTTTGCATATTATGAACTTAAGGTAGTCAAAAATAGTGCACAACAGGGACTGCTCAGAATTTTAGACAGCACAGATGCACCGTCTTGTGAATTTTACAACTCCAAATCCAAAATAGATATAAGGGTGATTATTGTGGTTAGAGAAATATATGAATGTATACTATTTTCTAGAATTCTCTAATGATTTTTTTGTCCAAAAGCTGAGCTATAATAAAAAAAGAATAGGTTGCTCCAAGAAGGCAGGACAGGAAGAACAGAAGATAACCCAACCCAACCTTCAATTCAATAAACCTTAGGCCTTATTCATATAAACTAAATGAAGATGTGGAAAAAACACAAGATCATTGCACTCATTATAAAGATCCAAATCAAGCATTTAACATAATGACACTTCAACAAGCAACTAAGGTGGACAACCCAAACAATGACTCAACTTGCATTACTATCGTTTTCTTCATATAAGGGCATAGATCTTAAAGCTTAACTTTAGAGTACGCAAGAAGGTGGTATTAGAAGATTCTAAAAGCATGTCAAGCAAGGAGTTAAAAGGGTACAAAGATTTTTAAAATAAGCATCATGGAGGAGATGAATATCAAGACAAGATATACATTAGAGAAGAAAATACCAAGGTATATAGAACAAGGTTCTTTATAGCAACTTCTAATCATTCTAACGACCAGATTCTAACTAGGCTTACGTTCTACAGTCAGCATTGAGCTAATACCATTTGTAACACCCGATTTTTAGAACAAAACCATAGTTACACCATATGTGAGCTTTAATTTAAAGGTCAATTCTCACATATAGCTACAAATAGTATCAATTGCAATGCTTTAAATATAATTTATATTGTATAAAATATATCACCTAGGAAAAATCAGTGGATAGACAACTCCGAACTCCAGGTGTAGACTTCACTTCACTGGATCCAACTGACTGGTTGATTACAAGCCTAAACTTTCTCCTGAGGTGTGGTGAAAATAGCAAGAGTGAGTCTATATCGAACTCCGCAAGTATAGCAAGTATAGATCCCATAAACTCATAATCAGTGTAACATAAATAATAAAAAGCATGAACAATAAACAATTAACCAACATTGGTCATCATCTTATGTAAAGTTCTAAGGCTGTCTATGTCCTTGGGCAAGGCTGATATATCAGTTTATTAAACTCTACGCAGAGGTGTACAATTTCACTGTGAGCCGTGATTTACCCTTTCATCCGAGGTGTACGACCTCTTAGCCCACTACCAAGGAAGGTAGACAGGGTTCACTATGAAGTCTTTTAAAGGTTTCGTCTAAAAAGCCGAGGCGTTAAGTCATCGAAATATAGAGCCCCTCTTCCTATATGGCATAATTCCTTTGCGGCTATACACATATATCTGGACAGAGGCAGATCTATACCCGAATCGGCACTTCCTCCGACCCGTTAGAAAATGGTCCTCATACTGTTTAAAACCAGAACTACGTAGCCCTCACAGTTGTACTGTAAATCTCAGAGGTTCTGTTACAGACATGTCCGTATGTTGCTAAAAATCTATTTTTATCATTTATTGCATAACATTAATTAGAGAAGGGCGGCCCTGGTGCAAGCGGTAGAGCTTTACCGCCTGTGACCAAGAGGTCCAGGGTTCAAGCCCCAGCCTCTGCACATTTGTGCGGGTAAGGCTGTTGGCTAATTTCCCTTCCCCAGACCCCGCAGTGCGGGAGCCTACGGCACTGGGTACGTCCTTTTTATTGCATAACATTAATTTGGTCATATGATCATGATTACAGAAAGTAAACCCAAAGATATACTTGCCTTAAACTCATATCCTTCTTCAAGTCCAAATATTCAAAGAACTTCTTGATCTCCAACTTCTTCTAGTTCATCAATGTAAATCTCACCAACTAGACATGATCATAGAGCACCATACAATCATCCAGTACACCAACATGGATAAAACACTTTTAAAAGTGTATAAAACTATTCTATACATCGCTACGAATAAAAAGACGCGACAGTAACTAAAAATAGAGCTCTAACGAAGAAGTTATTAATTAAACAGGATTTTCTTTAATAAAATAATCATATTAATTATAAGCTCGAATTTTAAATGTTGTAAACACGATGAATAGTGGCATTAACATATTTATTACTAAATTACGAACCTAACGCAACTTTAACGGGTCAATTTGGAGTTGAAATGAAGATTTTATGGGCATTTGAAATAAATGGCAAACTGTAAATACATAAAAGCGTATTTTGAATATGTTATAACAGAACTACGCTTTCCAAAGGAAAACGCGTATTAAGGAAAGATGCTTTGGTCTGTTGGTAGTATTTTGCAAAAGGACAGGGGCTAAAGTACAAAGACGCGCTGACTGGTGCTTGACCTGCTGATGTGGCGTGTTGACGATGACGAGGCGGTTCTGGATTGGTTGGAGGATGCTGACTGCGCAGTGATGTGGCGGTCGTCGGCTGATGTGGCACTATGTGAATGGATGAAGCGGCGCTGACATGGCACAGTGTTGACTTAGTTGACCGCGAGTCAAAATCCGATTTGGGCCATCCATCAAGGAACGGACTGCCGAGAGGAGATATTCTCCTTGGCCTCTTGGAGGCACACACCGGGGCGGAACAGAGCACCGACGGCGGCGGCTTGCCGACGTTGGGTTGATGACGCTCCGGTGGTGGGGGATGCTCCGGCGCGTGGCAGAGGATGTAGAGGTGGTCACAGACAACTCGCCGGTGAGGATCCTTGTGGCGGGGAGGAGCTGGTGATGGGTAGTGATGATGAAGGCGAAGTTCGGTTCGGCGGAGGTCTCGGTTGTGCGTGGGGAGCTGCTGCCTGGAGGTCTCCAAGAAGGAGTTGGGCACACGTGTAGCGCTCTTGCGGTGCCAGCGGTAAATACGGCGAGGCCAATAGTGGTGGGTTCGCGCGGGTCGGCGAGCTCGAGCTGAGCTCAGCCATGGCGGCGGCGGTGTCCGATTGGGAGCACTGGAGTGAGGGGAAACACGGGAAGGGGATTAGTGGTGGTGGTGTGCTCAGGCGGTGCGGCAGTGATGTTTAAAAGGAGGGGCGCAGAGGGGAGAAAGGCCGGGTCCCGGAGTTCGGAGGCATGCCATCCATGGCGGCCACGTCTCGGTGCTACAGAAAGAACGGGTCGGGGCAGACCGCGTCGAGAGGAGGCGAGGGTGGTGTGCAGCCTGGTCTTCTCGCTCGCTCGTTCTGTGAGGGCGGGCTCGGTCTGCGCGCGGTAGGCGTTGGGTCGCGTGGCTCCGGCAATGGCGGATCGAGCGACGGCGTTGTGCGGTTCAGTCGGACGGAGGTAGGGGGAGGAGCTGATGGGTGGGACCCGTCCGTCAGCTACTGGAGGTGGCTGACCTGCGGGGCCCGGCTGGAAATAGTGTGAGAGAGAGCTGGGTGGGCCGCTGTTGCTGCTTTGGTCTGCGGGGGCCGAGGGTGGGGGAGTTGGCTTCGGCTCTGAGAGAAATTAAAAGAGGGAGAAGGAGGGAGTGGGCTGAGCCGGCCATCAGGCCAAAATGGTGAGGGAGGGAGAAGAATACCTTTTTTTTATCATCATTCAAAGACAATTTCAAATAGCATTTGAAAACTTTTATGTTTTAATCAAAACCCAATCAATACAAAATAAATATGCACTAGCATGAATGCAAAAACATGTTTCTATTCCCGAAGAAGAATCTTAACTTATTGAAGTCTTAACTTATTGAAGAAATATTATTTTCATAGGTTTTCATGAGCACATAAATTCATAACTAAATCATTTTCAACTATTTCAAAAGAAGCAAATTTTAGGGTGTTACAATTCCACATTGGTACTACACGTTGGAGAAAATTTTGCCAACGTAATACCTAGCTAGTGGGCTCTAGCTTAGCACTTCTCAAATGGAATTGTAAAGGCGTGTTTGATTGGAGGGGAATGTTTAGATAGAATGTAGTCACTGATGGATTTCAGGATAGGCTTATCCTTATTTTATGTTTGGTTGGATCGGGAACGTGCCATTTTTCTATTTGGTTTGATAGGTGAGCGTGGATATGATGGGAACTGAGTTGCCTAATTATATCTGTTATGTAAATAATAACCACTAATCATATGCTAATATATGTAAACATGCTAATTAACAATACTGATGCCCTAATTGGCCCACAAGACGTGCACTCATCAACATATGAACTTATCAAAACAAATCTTTTGATAATATACATACTAATATAACATAATAAAAAAATAATTAATTTATGTACTATGGTAAAAATTAGAAAACATGAACAAGCTCGTCCAGCAATTTTTTTAGTAAAATTAATATATCTACAAATTTCAAAATGGTTTATAATTTGCAATGAAGGGAGTATGCATTTATCCTATGCCCTAACATTTCCGTCTTCATGAAAATTACGCAACAGAATCAATGCAGCAACTGTGAAATTGTCTTTTCGTGTGGCTAGATGCATTCACTTCTTGTAACGAGTTAGCACTTGTAATAAGGATAGGTCGTCGTGATTTCGAATATTTAATAGACTCATAAGTGGGCGCTGGGCGGCACCGGTCTAGACGACCAACAGATTCAATGCTTATTTAATTTTCTTGTCAAAAAAAATGCTTATTTAATTTAATATACACGAAGTATATAAACGTAATAACGGTGCTCAGCTATTCAGTAGCATACTAGGAACCTTATACTCTCTATCCACAAAAGAATGTAATTATGGAATACAAATAAGTCTGTAAGGAATATTGTTAGCATTTATGTTTCCAAATAGATATATAACAAATATTATTAGCATTTATGTTTTCAAATAAGTATATTATGAAAATATATTCTATAAGGGCAACTCTATCATAGAGTCTAAGCCTTTTATTAGCCTCCTATTTACTGTAATTTAGTGATGTGACAGAATATTTATAGTGAGAAAAATAAGACTTCAAATCTAGATATCTTTTTAAGGTAGTAAATATATTAGACTATAAAGTCTGCAATGTTAGTGCCCTAACCAATCTAATGATATGAATTTTGTGCCATCAAGGCTAGCACTATCTTGTGTAACTTTGGTCAAAGTAAGCTATTTGACTTTTTTGAAAAGCGAAAATTACATTCTTCAGGACACTCACAATGTAAGACTCTATCACAGAGTCCAAAACTATTTATTACCTTTTTATTTATGGTATTTTGCTGATGTGGCAGTATATTTATTGAAGAAAGAGGGAAAAAAGCAAGACTCCAAGTCTTATTTAGACTCCAAGTCCACAGTGTTCGAGGTAATAAATAGGTTTAGACTCTATCATAAAATCTGCATTGTAAATGCCCTTATAAATGGAGGGAGTTCTACTTTATTTAGCCGAGTGTTTGAGACGAACCGCACACATTTTCGCCGTCCTTTTTGTTTGCCCCGCCGCTATCAGATCGACTTGAAAAACAACTTGCAGCAACATATTGTCCGACAGGACCTACAACTGTCACTTTACCAGACTTCAACTTAATCGTCAGCCTCGTATGGTTATTCCCGAATTTAGTAGGGCATCCGACAGAACTAACTAGCTGACTTCTTAAATTGTATTTTCTTTGTCAACTGTAGAGTTATAAAACGAAAGCTTAAACAGCTTCGACGTTCTCTTCAAAAAACATGCAATTCAAGCAAAATATCATGATTTAATATCTCAACTTTAATTAATTATAGATAAAAATTATTAATATTTATTTATATTATCACATGATTCATTACGATATGTATCTTTTTAATAAATTAATTTAAAGTCAAATATAAATAATTTTCAGTAGAAATTTGATCATACATACACTTCTTTTTGTTGCACAGAACCCATAGTTACAAGTTTACATTAGTAGCTCCCTAGCTGATGATGGGACGCACATCGGCCAGACGAGCCAGCAAGGACAACCCGCATAACATTTGTAGCTCCCTTTCCCTGGTCACTTTGGGGAGCCTCAGCTGTGAAACCGAACAAAGGTGATGCGAAAACGAAGCTTCCTCGGGTGTCGTCGCCTTCAATCTGATTTGGTGCGCTAGCTCTGCAAATTTATATCGTACCCGCTGGAATCCACTTTACTTTGGTGACAGTAACATGTGAGGCACTGATGACCACTGACTATATAGTATGAAATATAAGTGCGGTTCTCAAGTACATAGACCTAAAGACGAGGTCTGGATTCGTGTAGCAACACAGATTCTGCACGTTACAACGTCGACCGAGTATGCAGGTCCATACGTGACTCAATGCAAGGTTAGTAAGTTAAAAAAAAATTGCTAGGTAAGCCAACACATTTCTTCAACAAAGGGACAATTTACAAGAGTCACATGAGAAGGTTACTATGCAAAAGCCCGGGGTACAGAAGAGTAGTAATTTCAGTTAGCGACCTGACAAATGGTTTAAAACTGGAGTGCTTCTCTATAGCTGCAAAATTTACAAAAAGTGGGGGAAAGTAAGTACAAATGCAACCTGAAAAAACATTACAAAATGCAAAGTACTAATTTCAATTACAAAGAGTACCTTGAAGCATAGCCTTAATTCCTTTGCAGAAATCTTCAAGCCGACCAAGCACTGGCCTGATGCCACATGATTGGGATACACATAGTTCCATGTAAAGTGACGTTTCAAGTGTCACCAATAGGAGGTGGCATACCTTCTCTGTCTCCGGATTTAGAGTGCTTGAACCATTTGCCTTAAATACATCAGTGACAATACAAACAACTTGATCCTGAAAAGAGAGATCACAGATGGAAGAGGGAACTATACACACAAAGAAAACATCTTTTATATTTACAAACAGAAATTTAATGTCTTATTCATGAGAAGATGGCAGATTTCAACAAGGTCCTAATGAACTGGACCTTAAACATAGAGTAGAACTGTAGAATATAGATAAACCAGTTTTTAAGCTAATAATCATAAACTAGTACAGGTTTCAAGTCAGTCTATAATAAACAGTTTCAAGTATGAGTGAAGTCAAAACTCTGCACGCTGCTTTATGACTCCTTTGTAAGGCTAGACATCATTTTTGGGTCACTTATTACTACAGTTAGGAACATTCAGTGAAATCTGCCCTCAGAGATGAAACAGCGAAAACAATTACTCGCCTTATTCAAATTGTAGGTCGTTTAACTTTTTTAACCTCAAATTTGACCACTCATCTTATTCAAAAAATTTGAGCAAACGTAGTCAAATTTAGGTTAATTTCGAAGATCTTTTGTTAATAAAGCAAGCCACAACAAAAGAAGTGATACTTTGAACAAATTAAGCATAAAGTAAGTGTAGATAGCAACAAGAGGCACATCAGTTGCCACCTGTAAACCATGAAGAATATCTGGCATGGGAAGCTCAGGAAAATGGCCAAGGTCAAGAAACTCCAGTTCTTCTGCCCTTTTTACTGCTTCTTTTGCTTGACTACAGAGAAACTTCATAATAAGAAAAGCAATCCTGTAAATCTGAACAGCTAATATCTCAGTATAACGAGTTTGCCTTATAGAATCAGAATCTCCTGAACTCTTGTCCCTTCTGACCACTGATAAATCTGCACTGGAAGAAACTGAAACAGCTGCAGTTGACAAAGTACAACTTGCAGCAAATTTGAACCATCCATACTTGCTACAAATGCGTGGTGGTTTCTCATTAAGCGCTACTTCCTCTTTGACAACAGCAGGGCAGAAAAATGATGAGTTCCAGTTAGAGGCATCACCAGTCTTTACACTTCCTTTGCTTATAAATGCTAGCAGGTGGATAATAATCTCTCTTAGTTCTGAATCTACTTCCTTCTTTCCAGTGTCCCGTGGAAAATGATATTTTGCCAAGATACATAGAAGTATGAGAATATTCTCAGTAAGAATAAGTGCTGAAAGTGATGTCTGTGACTTCGGCGACAATGCCCGTTTCTTGCTCTGATGAGTAATAGCACTCTGTGCAGACAGATATGATGACATCAAAGGCACCTGTTCTGAAAGAAAGCTGATAGTACTGTTCACGACATTGTTATGAGAAATGTCATCATCCAAACAATGGTTCAGGGACGCAACAATGCCGAGACCCAAGCCCCATAAGTTCACATCCTTCACTTCGGTGCTCAAGGAATTTCTCAAACAGGAGTCATCCAGAGATAACTGACTCAAAAGTACCCTTAAGAATGCAAAAATATTGGCAGACTGAAGAATTTTAGCACCATCCTTTGTTCGCCCCAAGGTCAAGAGAAAATTAAGTATAACTTGAGTAGATAACAAATCACCATTCTGGCATTTATGCAGTATAGCCTGGAGATGAAAATGCTTTTGCAGAATAGGCACCCATACATTAGAAGGTACAAATCCCTTCAATATTAGATCCATTGATGCAACAGCAAGATCAGAGCATTCCCTATTCTCTGCCAATTTGCACAGTACAGGTAGCAAGCTCACACTTAAAAGGGCTACTTCGCCAAACATGTTAACATCATTTGGTAGGTCTTTTATGTCAACCTTGCTGTAAATGAACTCATATGACGACAAAAGCAGAACAAGAAGTGCCTTCAGTGGTTTCTTAAGGGCATGAGCAGATGGCATGAGATCAACAAAAAAAGAAGTGCTGGCACCTGAAGTTTTCATTAGAAGTACAATATCTGAGCAGAGATGGCTTGATTTCTTGTTCTTCTTTGCTTGATGAAATAATATTCGGGCAAGAGTTAGCAATAATTCCACTTGTCTGTACAGGAGAGGAAACAAAACCTCATTTGTATCAGCTTGAGGAAGCAGTGAATCAACAGCTGACTCAAATGATTTACATGCACATCTAATTGCTGATTGTGTGGCCGCTACTGATATGCCTCCAACAGGTACGTCCAAGCTTTTGTTAGAAACCTGTAGATGTTCTAAGATTAGCTGCCAAGTGAAAATTACAAGTAAATTGCAATTTTCACATTTCGCTTAAGTCAACATGTGTAGATACATATATTTTACAAAACCGGTCATCAGTGTATAAGGCACATCATTCCTGACCACCACAACCACCACCACCACCCCACACACACACACACTTAACAGGCTTAACAACACAGTAGGACATGCTTATGGGTCTAACAGGTTTATTGACACATGAAATAAAATCATGTTTTTTGGACCCTCATCAGAATATCAAAGGGCAAAGCGAGAAACCGTTAAGGGGCATGGCGGACTGGGCGCCCATTGTTACTTAAGAGAGATTAGGCCTTAATTTAAAGTTAGGAATATTTAAGGTTGTTAGAAGATAAAGTTGTAGAATTTGTTAGGAACCAGGGATGACTTGGCCCTCAGTCGCATTGTTGCCTGCACCACCAAGCCCAATGGTGGTAGCATTGCCACAGGTAGCACAAATGTGGACGTTTGCTGTGCTAGTTGGATAGCGCCTTGGCATCTGTTGCTGTTACAGCATGACGGCACCAAGCCACCAACTGATCAGCAGCAGAAGCCATGGAAAAGGAAATACCAAATGTTGTCAACCATAGTTCACTAGGGGTGAACACCACTGTGAAGATAGCCGGGCGAATTCAGCCCTTTATGGTAGGCTGGACTATATGGAGGCTCGGACCAATTCTTCTTCATTGTTTGACACTGAATGAGTCCAGTGCACCCATTCCTCTATATAGAGCTGTCGGTGGAGGTGGAGGACGTGTGGCTATTCAGTTTTCGTTGCTCCTGCAATTCCTGGCAGTCCCCTTGCATGCATGATCTGGGAGCCTTTGGGAGGCATTTGTCTGCTTGGTCTGTTGCATCCTCCCAGGGCACACGAGGAGCAGCTGGAGCACGTTGCAATAGCATAACATGGCTACTACTCAGAGAAGGCACTGCAGGTGCCCAACAGTGCTGGGTCCTGCGTTCTCCCTGCCTCCTAAGCAGAACGAGAGCAACACAGGCTGCTACTCTGTTCTATACAAGGTCAGCCAGGGAAGATGCCCCTGCATTCTTTCTGTCCATACTTCTGGATGGACCAATAGTTGGCAATGCACAGAGAGCACCACAAATAGAGATTGAATTATCTCAAGTTTTTTGCTGGAATGAGCCAAGATGTAAAAGGTCCTTATTTCAAGGTGTGTTGAATTTAGTGTCAAGTGCGGACTGCCACAAGTTCTCTGCAGCTCAAGGACAAGCTCATTCCCAAAGGTGGGGGAGTGCTATGGCCTATGGGGCGGCACAGCTGTTGACCATGGTTAGTTGGAAAGATTAGGCTTTCAGTAAATTAGTTAGAATTAGATAAGATTGTTAGGAGATGAATTACGATTTGTGAGGATCCAAGAGGCCCGGCGCTTAGAAGCAACCAATGAAGAACTAGTCCAAGTCTCCCTATGTCTAGTCTGCCCACCAAAGCGACCAATGAACTATGGGTTGTAACAGAAACAGTATGGTGCAACAATATAATCTAGGAAAGAAAGTATCTCAATTCTCATTGCTAAATGAAATTACCGCTCCTGTGTAGATAGATAAAAATGTCAAGAAGGACCTCAATGCAGAAAGCTTTGCATCAGCATAACACTTCATTAAATTTGCTTTACGCATAATATCCAGCATTTTTTTAGCTACTTCTTTAGACCTCTTCCTGTCTGAATCAGTCCAGAGATCCACTCCAAGCTCGTCATTTATGTGCTCCACATCAAATAAAAATTTGTCGTTTGCCATCAGGTATGTATTTTGTAGTTGCTCCAAGGGATTGTGTTCAAAAAGTTTAAACTCCAAAAGAAAACTGAGCAACTCCTGGAAAGGGCCAGAGCTAATCTGACGACCTTCGAGTTCTCCATGTATATGATAGTAAAGATCATTGATAACCAAATTATTAAGTTCTTGTTCACCACTGCACATTGAAGGGAGATAATAAAATCAGTAAGTTCTTGATTATCACTTCATGCATCTCATGTTCTCTAAAACAAAAAGGTTCAGAAAGGAGTCCCATACAAGTCAATTCTAATCTATCAAGGTCAACATGAGTCATAGATAAGGATAACTGACAATATTCTGAACTCAGAAAGAAATGTCTACAGACTCAGTATAGAAACTTGTTTGAGCAATTAAGCGAATAATGCCAAATGCAGATTCAAAACAAAACTAGTCACAATCATAGATTCCACGAAACTAAGAAGGTTACCTGTATCCATGCCGGGAGTACTGCGACAGGAGAGCTAAGAATGCATGGTGCTGTGACAACTGCATAAACAAACTGTAAGTAGCTGAAAAAAATAACATAACTAATTAAGTATACCCATTAGCCTAAACATTTAATTAAAGTATCTTTTCATAAGCATCTTTATTTAGCCTGTGCATGGGCAGGTTTAGATGGGTTAGGATAGATTTTTGTTGGGGTTGGGTGGATATTGTGGGTTACAGATGTCTGAGCTCGTGCACATGTCAAGCATCAGCGAAGCTGTCTGCCTAAGGAAAGAAAGAAATTAAGCAAACGAAATAAAATGAAAAATAAACCACGGCGGTGGCCCTGCAACAAGTTCCGCATCCGTACCTCCCCCACCTTCGACCACAATCATGTACCGCACACCCTCGCCTTCATCGGCCACTGGCTCCTCTAGGCGGGCACTGCAGCGGGGTGCTACCTGATCCACCACCCGGCTGTGTAAGCATGGAGCAGCTGCCTCACACGCCTCGCATTCACACCGGCCAGCATGGCCGATGCATCTGCAATGGCGTCCGACCTTGCGGCCTTTCCCTTCAGTCTCAATCTCACTCCAGCATGCTCCCCTAGACCCTTAGGCAGGTCTCCAAGCTCCATGCCTCGTCATCCGCCTCATACTAATATTTGTTAGTTTCACAATATTACTAAATTCTTTTTGGTTTGTACCACTCTTATCAGGTTTTCATCTGGTAACCTACTGGAACTAGAAATGGACAACTTTGGTGATGTGTTGTGCTATATACTAGTGGGCATCCCAATAGAAATTACATTCTCCAGGTTATTTTTTTTTTCTCATGTCCTAGTCTAATTTTTCCATACAACTAACATTAAAAACAACATAGGAGGTAAAGTATTTTTATAGAAAACAAACAGAAGCATGACAGTGGTTATGCCAAAGAACAAACATCAAAGTCTCATAGATGCCTTACTTTTGTAGATATGATCTGAATTTTCTTCATGAATGAGAAAGACAAGCTCCCAGTATCACCAGTTGACAACTTTGTTATTAAATGGATGATACATAGGCAGGCAGCTACCTGTTGAAATGAAGATAATAGCAATAAGCATTTCAAAGTACCTTGCCATTCTTATTGGCATGATTAATCACCACAAGTCAAATATAAATGAAAAGAAAATCGGAGGAAAAAGGCAATTTGTCAACCTTCAACTCTTGGTGCAGTTTATTTTCCAAACCAAAATTCTAAACAATCCTCAACAATCAATTTCAGGGCACCTCATCAGCTAAACCGCCCTTATTTTGGCTGACGCGGTGGTTTTGCAAGATGTTAGGGAACAATGTTACAATAATGCATCTCATCTATTCCAAGGGCTCCAATAAGAAAATTTTCACTTATGAAATATATAAAGAAGCCCCTACACTATGGTCTAATTACCCCCCACCCCCAAATTCATGGTGAGTCAAAAAAACAGAGTTTGGAAAGATAGAACATATGATATGATATGATATGATATGCCCTGGAATGCGACTTTGTGAATAAATCAGCTAGCTGCAAATCTGCAGGCAAATCCGAAGAGTGATAACACGATCTTGCACCTGAGAGCGTGTATAAGAAGCATCAACTCCAATATTTTTTTGTAAGCTTATGCTTCACTGGATCACAAGCAATGCTGATAGCTCTATGCGGATGTAGTAGGGGTGATGTAGAAGAAAAGAGAGAAGAAAAAGAAAAAGAGGAGGATAGAGATGCATGAGCCCCTCCTAGGCTGCATTCGCCACTGCTAATGTCCGACGACAGGGTGGTAGGTCCTGGATTAGAACCCTCAAGATCAACTAAAAGCCACCTCAACCAAGTTAACTTAGCTGTCACTGATGCCATAGCTCTCAACTCAGCCTCAGCACTCAAGTGGGATACAGCAGTTTGTTTTTTGTCTTCGATACAATGAGAAAGGAGCCAAGGTAAACAGAATAGGCGGAAAGATTTCGACAAACGGACAGATCAATGGCCCAGGTTGCATCAGAATATGCCTGGAGCTGTAGTGTGCTAGAGCATGGAAAGAAAAGACGACGCAAGATGGTTCCCCGCAGATAGCGAAAAACACGAAGATGGTGACTAATGAATCTGAGTAGAACACACAAACTGACCTAGAATGTGAACAGCATGAGAAATGTCAGGACGAGTGGTACCAAGGTAAACAAGGCTCCCAATAATATGGCGATAAGAGGCACACCATCAATAGCACAAAGCTGAAGGTTGAGCTCCATAGGAGTCTTAGCAACAAGATGATCTGTGAGCCCATAACGATCAAGGATATCTTGAATGTACTTCTGCTGGATTAGGAAGTAGCCATCAGGGCTGGAGATAACCTCAAACCCCAAGAAGTATCAGCGTGATGCTAGACATCATGAACTTTTCACCAAGACAATTTTTTTACAAAGGAAATGTGCATAGGATCATCGCCAGTGATAAGCATGTCATCAACAAAAAGGAGCAATTGTTCTTCCAGAGAAGACGTGTGATTGAAATTCAGGGCATACTTGGGGGCGCCGCCCTTGCCCTTCTTCTTCCAGCGGCCATTGCCGCCGCCGCCGCTGCTAGAACCGCCGTCGTAGCTGCCCTGATAACCGCCCTGATGACCGGCGATGAAGCCGTCGCCGGTGGCGCTGGAGGCAGTGCGGCAGCCAGTGCCACACGCGGCGTGAAACGCCGTATGGGCAGCCACCATGCCCTCGTTGGCGAGGAGTTCCTTCAGCACGAGCTTCTCGCGGGTGGTGGCAAAGTCCGGCAGCGGGTGTGAATCGGCGATATTGTAAGCAGTGCTGGCGAAGCGGGGGTTGAGGCCGCGCAGAAAGTTGAGGACGAGCTCCGAGTCAGTGATGACGTGGCCGACATCGCAGAGCGCGTCGGCACTCGTGGCCAAGGAAGATGGCACGAGGCCTTATTGGCCTCGAAGAGGCGCCTGATGGCGACCCAGAGCTCACGCGCAGTCTGATTCGGCGCCGCCGCCAGGCCGATGACGTCTGGCCCGACAGAGCCGAGGCGATGCCCCAGGCAGGATCAGCGGTCCCAGCCTCCTCCGTGATGTGAGGGAGGAGACCGAATTTCCCGCAGAGAGAGGTGAAGAACGGTTCCCAAAGTTTGGCTTCATCAGTTTAAGGGTCACCGAGATATGGTTTTTGATGTTGATCATCGCATAGGGAGCGACGAAGACAGCAGGAGCAGAGTGGGTGCCCATGCTGTTCGAGGTGCTGGAGGAGGAGGTGGAGCTTGTGGCAGATTCGGTCAACATGGCGACCTGGGTGGGAGAGGGCAGCACAGCAGATGATGTGGTGGGAGAGAGGAGGATCGATTAGGCTGATACCATGTAGAATGGAATGGAATGGAATGGGGAGAATCACCGCACACCCTATGTGGGTGGGGAGCCTTTCATATATATAGCCAATAGGCATACATGGAAGTTACATACATGGGAAGCTATTCCCTGTACAAGGAAACAATCCTAGGCTATACATAAAAACAATCCTAGGCTATATATGGCAACTAGCCTATCTAGGGGATTACAATCAATCTCTAATTAGTCAGGATATATACATATCCTAATACTTATCCATGAAAGGACTTCAATCAAAGTCTGGATGGACTTTGTGCTGCTCAATCCAATGTGCATTTGGAGACAATACAGCCAGCGCCGGCCCTGGGGCGGGCAAGCGGGGCGGCCGCCCTGGCCCCCAACTCCCAAGGCGCCCCACCCTAGGTAAGTACGTATACTCCGTATGTATTTGGCATGCTACCATTCGGCCCAGCAGCGTTGTCAACCTGCCCAATGGCGCATGCAGTTGGCGTCTGCGACCGCAAGAATATCCGTCATCCCATCCGGCGGCGAATTCGCGCGGCCGCGTGTGACACTGACTCCGTCGACCACGCTCATGAGACGGCAGCTGATGCATTATGCAACGCTAGACGCAGCAAGCCTCTGCTGTTCTGCTCCATACTGTGAGTACTGAGTATGATCTATAGGTACGCAGACCTTGTCCATAAAAAACAAGAGATGCCATGCCAGTTAGGGCGGCGATTTAATCAGAATAGGTTCGCTGCTGGCCTACTCTATTCTTTTTATTTTGAACGTGATTATATATTTAGGTTGCAACCATACAAAAAATGATTTAATTTTAGATTGAAGTGAATGTGAATTATCGGATTGGTGTTTATTTTTGGAGTTAGTTCGGTTTTATAGATTTTAACAGTATCATGTCATCAAGACAGTAAGCTTCCGACAGTGAGAAGGAAAAAAAAAAAAAGAAAAATACAACTAGAGAGGTTCTAGCCGTATGTTTTTAAGGTGTAATTTGTATGCATAAAATTGTTTTTGCATTGTTCATCTGTAACATTGCATATGCATTTTTACATATAACAATTGCCGCTATCATGTCCGTAAAGGGCCCTGGATTTCGGTTTCGCCTCGGGCCCCAAAAATCTCAGGGCCGGCCCTGAATACAGCATGAGCAAAAACCAGGCCATGTAAGGCAACCACCATGTCATGGCGCCTAAATGAATGTTTGTGTTGGTTCCAAGAATTGAGGGTCCTGTTTTATGTGGTTCCAAGTTTAAGAGATGTTTTTTGCTTATTAGTAAAGATGTATTGACCGAACATATTACAATATTTCAAATTTCAATATATAAATCACATAGTAGCACACATAAATTACTGTTGGCACATGATGAAAAAGGCAGTTTGGCTGCCTGTCAATTTTTTTTTTTTTTGACAACTGGGATGAATTTCAAATTGAGTCTTGACAAGTCTAGCTTTATCTGCACTACATACATTATTTTTGGAAGAAATTTTAAAACAATGCAACATCCTGAATTTGTTAATGGGGCCACTGGAACCCCTGAATACAAATTTTGCTCGTACTGCTTTAGTCAGATGTTTGATAACCAGTGTGAGCTTGGCGAAAAAAACAATATTAATCCCCTGACCAAACTAAAATTAAAAGGAAAAAAGAAAACAAAAGAAAGAAAGGATGGCATTATCTTCGATTAATCAGACAAGAAACAATAAATCTACCTTTGCATGATGAAGAAGTTCTTTTTTGTATGCATTACTTGACAAATTACTGATCAGATCGTCCAAAATAGCATTATCAAACCATTTCAAGACTACACTGCTACGACAAGGCCCACTTTTATCCTCTTTTTGCCCCTTTGGATCATCTTGGACAGTATTGTTAGAAGTCTCTGCAAGCAATTTTCCTTGCAAGAATAGCTCATGTGACATGATCTCAAATACATTACCCTGACAATGGTACCTGCAAATTGAAAGAACTTCTATTGGGAGGGAATGGAAGCAAATCATCTGGAAAAGAATCTAATTCATTAAATAACTAGATTTAAATAACTATCT
>DXKC01000215.1:0-10199 GCA_031170775.1 Cymbopogon citratus
CGCCCCAGGACAGTCGCACATATAAGTTAACAAATTACAAAAGTATCATCACAATGCTTTATTACATAAAGGAACAATAATCATTACATATCTTATTACATCAGAGTAGCGGAAATAGATAAACTAGACTCTCTCGTGGTAACTCCAGAGGGAAGGTTGACTGGTTGACACACTCCTAGTACTCCTCATGATAACTTCCATAGTAATCCTCATACCATCCTTGATCCGTACCCATCCGGGATTTTTATTCAAATAATAAAATATAGCAAGTGTAAGTACATATTGTACTCAACAAATATAGTTTCAAGGTTTTAGTTTTCCAAACCCATGATCAATGTAACATAATAATGTAAGGCATGAAATAATAAAAGATGAACAATTAGTTAACATTGGTCATTATCTTAGTGTACCCGATTCCAAGGCCGCCCGTGTCCTTGGGCAAGGCTAGTATACCAGTTTAATAAACTCTGCGCAGAGGTGTACACTTTCACTATGAGTCGTGTTTCTCAAATGCATGGGCTAGCTAGACCCATACACCAAGAACCACTAAGAAGCCCCCCAAAAGGTTCGTCTAAAATGCGGGGGCGCTTTGTCGTCAGATGTAGAACTCCCCTTCCTATATGGTATGATTTCCTTCGCGGCAATACACATATATCTGGACAGAAGTCGGCCTACACCCAATTCAGCACTTCCTCCCACCCGTTAGAAAAATATACTTAAAGGGAACTAATGTCAGAGCCATATAACCCCCATAGTTGTACTGTAAATCCCGGAGGTTCAGTTTACAGACAAGTCCACATGTTAATAACAAATCATTTTTATTATTCATTGCATCACATTAATTAAGTCACATGATCATGATTATAGAAAGTAAACCCAAAGCTATACTTGCCTTGATTAATAAGCTCCTGAAGGTTCTGCTGGTCTTACTCGTAGTTGAACTCTTGACCACCAACGTATTGCTCACCGACTATACTCGATCACCAAGTAGCAACATACAAACATCCGAGCAATCACATACATGGCAAACAAAGAGATACCACTACATCAGTACACCAACAATAGAAAAACAGTTTTGAAAAGTGAATAGAACTATCCTACAAGTCGCTACGATCACACAGACGCAAAAAGCACTCTAATTGGATCTACGATGAAACATAAATGATTACCGAAAGATTTACTTTAAAAATATATTTATACTTTATTTATTTTATTTACAAAACCATGTCAAAGATATATATTAGTTTAGTCGATTTAATTGAAAAAGTCAAGTTAGCTACTGGTCATATTTTATTTGATCATTTATTTTCATATTGTTAGAACGCCATATAGGAATATTATTACCAATAATTTCTAATCCTTTGCAGCAATTTAAGTTAATGAATTCTAAAAGAATATAATCTTGCAGCTATACGCTTCAGTCTAGTATATATATACAGAGAACAATGATATCGACCAACTCTGTAAGGCATGCAACGCATTGATGGATATATAAGAAGATAACTTGAATTGATCTCAAAGAGAGGTGCAGACTTTAGCTTTTTGAATAAAGAAATAGTTGATGTATGATTATCTACAGGTAGATGTGAGGCATGTAGACGTATATATATGCGTATATGTCTCACATGCAAAAGCAGTCAATACAATGGGCATGGCTTTGAGGGAAACATGCATGGAGACGCTCAAGATGTAGATGACTGGATGTACATATGTATTTCCATTGTATTCCTGATTTATTTTTACATAGGAAAACCGCCACAAAACAAATGATGATGTCATCAAAGCTAAATGTGATGTCAAGAAAGCTAGCAATAGGGGAACATGGCGTCTGATGGAAGGAAATGCTACGGCCGGCTTGCTAGCTTTGCTTGCTCATCGAGCACACTTGTGTACGCTGAGTATATGCTAGCAAGGCTGCTACCGATATTGAATCAACACAGGTACATGCTGTTAAGGAAATGATGGAGCAAATGAAATGGACGCTGAATCAACCTGATATGTTGAGTCGTTGTTCTGACGGACAGCAGGGGTGCGTCGGCCGGTCAGGTTGCAGCGCTGATGGCCAGGAAACAGCGGCGACCAGGGAGACCGTGACGTCTACGCCTGTGATAGTAAAGGAATGAACTCGTGGCGAGAGAAGGATACATGAACACTGACATCCGAGAGTCGGAAAAACAGATCGACAGATAAGACTCACCAACTAGGAAAAACGGGCAGCGTTGATGGTGCTGCATGGTTGGTCGTGCAGAAAGACAGCAGCCGGAATTTCATGACCAGTGGCTTCATCGCGGCCAGCAACACACAGGCGACGGTCGTTTTCAGCTCTCGGCGAGACCTAGCACAGCAGTCGGTCGGAACTAGGGCAAGGATTCGCGTGGAAGGCGATGGCGAGGAACTGAGCGGCGGCGGTGGCGTTTTGCGATTAGGGTTACAGAGATGCGACGCGGGCTCGAGCTTCCTTATATATCGGCCGTGCGGCGTGCTGCGAGCTGGGCTCCAAACCGAGCATCAGCAGGCATGGGCTTTGCTTGGGCTTCCAAGACGATGGAGGGGAGAACAGACCATCGGCCTGAGAACGGCAACAGACCAGCCACGGTTGCTTTTCCAGAATAGAAGAAAAAAGAAAGGCCACAGGCCCGAACAGAAAGAAGAACAACTTCTCCATTTTATTTTCCAGAAATTTTCCAAAGACAAATCCAAAGAAGTTTTGAAATTCCTTCCAAGCTAAAACAAACAATTCAATACAAGGAAGAGTATGCAGCAGCATGAATGCATAGACACGTTTCTAACCCATGAACAATTTTAATCTCACAAAAATTATTATTTTGTCTATGTTAAATGCTCACAAAATGCATAATTAAATCAAAATTAACTATTTTTAAAACCAGCAAATTTTAGGGTATTACAGTATAACCATTTACAGTCCACGTGCATCACTTTACACACCATCAAATAACATTTAATTGTGATATTCTATGAAATTAGCAATAACAAATTAATCCCTATAGAGATACAGTGATAGTGAATAACCAGTAAAGATTTAGATACAAACAACTTAATGATTTTTCTTATTTAGGCACACAGAGTACTAAGGAAGTTACTTTGAATCGAAGCAGGACGTTAGGGATGTGGGCGAATTCAGAGTATTAGTCTTGCTGCCACCTGACAGCAGCAGCTTATATATAGAATCAATGGGAAGATATTGTACATATAAGAGGCAACAATAGACATAGAGATGACACCAATTGTAGTGACATCAATAATTTGCAATTCTAGATCCACCTCTGGAATCAACGTGTACCTGATGCCCCTTTGACACTGTGAAATCAGGGCAATCACTTACCCCTGACAGTGACCTGTTCAGAGTCCACAAAATTGTCGTTCCATGCCCATTTACGACAACCTCATGTTTTCTCATCAGTTCAGTGTCCACCCAATCCAAAGTCTAGAGAACCTATGAGATCATGACATCATGACTTGGATGTAGGAACTGAGACTACCAAATTTCTGATGACATGGATGCACACCTAAACCAATCCTCATCAAGGAGAATCGAGATACCTATGTGTTCCTCTTCCCCTAAATTGATCGAGTTCTATACAGATCATAAACTGGCTTTCATGCACAGGCATTTCATTTGTAAATCTCACATATCGGTAATTTGGAATTTAGGGTTTCAAGATGAACAAAGGCTTGTGTTGGGGAAAATTTTGGATGGCAGCTGTGAAAACACAATGTCCCATCCAGGGCTAAGAATGGTACCCATTGCCTCCAACCAAGCGAATGGGCTGAATACTGCCATTTCACAGCATCATTCTTAGGATTACGAAAAAAAATCCCCCACATGCCTATTTCAAAATTCAAGGAAGTTACATATGCTCAGATTATAAAAGTTGGGAACAACATAGATAACATGTAAATTTTAAGGAAAAAAAAACATTCCTCGCATTCCCCTATTGGCCTAAATATCTTACTAACAGTCTTTTTTTTATACATAATAAAGAAGAAAAGTAAATATAGATATAGGACAAATTGTAATATCGGATTTATAGTGTATGGTACCTGGAGCAGGGTTCTGTTGTGTTTTTGCTGGAGTCTCCATGGACAGTATTTTGAGAGAAATCTTCCGTAAGTAATCACTCTGAATGATAAAAAAACAAGGATTGGAGTTGTAATTTCACATTAACAAATTTTTTTTTAGGTGCAGGGTGCATGCGTAGACATCATTTTCCTCCTGCGTGCTCTAGTATGATATGCACAGTAAGCATCGATATTTTTTTTAGATGAAGGAGTAAGCATCGAATTATACTAGCATGATGAGAAAAGGAAATGCTACAATCATGTAAAAATTGGTCTAAAATCCTGGTAGCAGATTTTTCATAGATGGTTGCTTTCATGTTTTTCTATGTTTGTCTTTTACTTTTTTTTTATTGTGCAAGAATGTAGAAACTATGATTGACCCACCCAATGCTAAGCGGATGGTAAAGGCAGAGTTAGATTAAGGTACCTGGTTAGTGGCTGCAGCATACACGTTGTCTTCAAATCGCACGGCAATTCTTTGAAGCTCAACCACTCCCTCTGCCTTCTCTGGCACTAATACCGGGACATGCTTCCTAAGAGTCTCCATTCTGAATGCAACATATGTGTCTGATTAAAGTGTGAGGGTGGCGAGGGGGAGGACGGATGAAGAAAGGGGGAATTAGACAAAAACAAATCGGAAGAGGGAGTGGGCGCACATCTTGTTCACGATCCTGCTGCGCGCCTCAGGAGGGAGGTAAGCACGCCAGTCATTGCTGGCGTCCATGGCTTCGTGCCTTCGTGGATGGAACTCGGAACTGCGTGCTTGGGTTGGAGAATCGGATGGATCTGTTCGTGCTGGGTGAGAACGAGATGAGGAAGAGGAAACAGCAAGGCAACTGCGGCGGTGTTGCTAATTCACGGACGTCCGCTGAAACTAGTTTGTGCGGACGATTTCAGACAGCCCCCGACTTTCTATTTTTTTAAGAAAAAAAATACTGCAACTTTCCTTTTTAGAAAGTTTCTATTTTTAGCAAAAGAAAGAAAAAGTTACAAATCCGATCGCATAACTTCCATTCTATAACTGATACGTCTAACCTATAATCTAACTTATACACATAATTTATCTTTAACGTTTCTAAGTTATGCTTATAACTTATACATTTAACTTATTATATGAAAACATATAATTTTAATGTTTTAGCAAAAGAAAACGAAAGTAAATAACTTCTCCCATTCCCCTAGTGGTCCAAATATCTTTTTTATATCTAATAAAGAAGAAAAGTAAATATATAGATAGCACAAATTGTAATATCAGATTAATAGTGTATGGTACCTGGAGCAGGGTTTTGTTGTGTATTTGCCCGACTCTCCATGGACAGCATTTTGAGAGAAATCGTTCGTAAGTAGTCACTCTGAATGATACCAAAAACAAAAAAGATTGGAGTTGTAGTTTCACATTGATAAGTTTTTTTAAAAGTGCAGGGTGCATGCACAGACTATATTTTCCTCCTGCATGCTCGAGTATGATATGCACAGTAACTCAGTAAGCATCGACCTTTTTTTAGATAAAGGAGTAAGCATCGACTTATACTAGCATGATTTGAAAAAGAAATCTACAAGCATGTAAAAATTGGTCTAAAATCCTGGCATTAGAAACTATATGATTGACCCACCCAATGCTAAGCGGAAGATAAAAGCAGAGTTAGGTTGAGGTACCTGGTTAGTGGCCGCAGCATACACCTTGTCTTCATATCGCACGGCAATTCTTTGAAGCTCAATCAGCCCCTCTGCCTCCGGCACATGCTTCCTTAGTGTCTCCATTCTGAATGCAACATATGCGTCTGATTAAAATGTGAGGGTGGCGAGGGGGAGGAGGGATGAAGAAAGGGGGGGATTAGACAAAAACGAATCGGAAGAGAGGGAGTGAGTGGGCGCACATCTTGTTCACGATCCTGCTGCGCGCCTCGGGCTGGAGGGAAGCGCGCCAGTCATCGCCGGCGTCCATGGCTTCGTGGTTGGCAGGAACTTGGAACGGCGTTCTTGCTGGGCGAGAGCGAGACGAGCAAGAGGAAAGAGCAAGGCAACTGCTGGGCGTTGCGTTGACTTTTGTGCCCCGCTGCGTTCACGTTGGATTGCCGCAGTGGACCTCCTCTACGTGCCGACTGCCGACCGTCGGCGATGCAGCTATTGACTGCTGAGGCGTGCTTGCACTCCCACTAGGTCCAACTATCGTTGTTGTTAGAAAGAAAAAAAAAACTATCGAGTCCGTTCTGATTTGACTTTTTCATTGTAAGTTTGATTACCTGTCATATTAAAAAAATATTATATAAATATGGTCAAATTTAAATTATTTTTGAAAACTTTTACTAATAAAGCATACCACAACAAAAGAAATAACGTTTTGCATGAATTTCTGAATTAGACGGGTGGTCAAAGTTAGAAGTTGAAAAAGTCAAACGAACTATAATTTAAAACGAATTTAGTACTGTTACATTTTTTTTTGAGTAAAACTACTTAGTACAAATTAGTTGCTAGCCCCGCTATTTCTCTCTATAGAAACTCGCTTTCACCCTCTTTCTTCATGAGACTTTGCACTTGCTCAAACAAAACGTATGATCATCTGCTTTGGCCATGAAGCAGTCGCTCCTTCTACAAGGAGCTCAGGCTCTCTACAAGAACCACTTTTCATACTGTCGAAGCTCCGAGTGGATCTAGACGTTGGGGCATAGAACTAAGGTTTAACCTTGAAATTGCTCTAGTTAGTTGAAATGGCCCTTTATTTTTTTTTCTTTGATATGAACATCGCCATCTTCTTTGACTGATTATTTGTATCGTCGTCCTCAATGCTAATCAACTGACCTTCACCACTCTATTGTCAATGGCAACTGTTTTTGAGGTTAATTATTACTTGATTCATTTTTAGGTTATTTATGAGTGGATTAGAGAGGATAATAAAGAAGGATTTCAAGATCTAGGCTATGATGTCTTTTTAGTTAATAAGAGCATGTATATGTTTGAAGAAACAGAAACTTTCTATCAACCTATCTTTTCACTTGCTACAGGCAATGCTTAGATTAGATGTCCATGCTAAGGTAAAGACAACAGCATGATAATTCATCAATAATAAAGTGAAATGAATATTTTCACCACCCCTAATTAAAAGAACATCAATGGTAAAAAAAATCCACATATATGCAGGCCAATAGAATCTTCATTTTGTTATGTTATATGTTATTATATATTACCTAATCTCTTATGCCAAAAGAAAGCATATCATTGTGTGCATTACACTTATTTTTCACATGTTCAGCATGGCTTTAAATAAAAATAAACATCATGAAGGTTGAAATTTCATAAGCGATCAATTAAAGTACTGGGACCATGATAATATGTATTCTCTCGTCTCCATGCATAACCTTAAAACTTAGTACATCCAACTTTCTCATAAACACAAGATTTCTACCACATTCAAATCTATATACATACACTCTTAGTACTATAAGCACAGACATACAAGGATTACTCTGCATGTCCTGGTTCCTTCAGCACACTGCTCTCATTGTTATTCTCATGTGCTTCAGTCCGCTTATGGGTTGGGTCATAAGCAGCTCCTGCATAGTATTTGACACATGAGTAATCGCACTAGAATCTAACGAGTAGGTATTACTAGGACCTATAATGAGTAGACTCCAACTTCCAAGCATGCAGAAAAATAGTGTATAGACCTTTTTTGTCAAACCATATTTTTCTCTTCAAGCAATCCTTCTTAAAATGGCCGCCTTTTTTGCAGAAATGGCATCTCAACTTCTTTTGCTTCTTACCCTTGCTGCTGCTACCTGCTGGCACCATTATCCACCATAAAAATTGTTCGCTGTGTATAACCATTTACAGTCCATGTGCATCACTTTACACACCGTCAAATAACATTTAATTGTGATATTCCATGAAATTAGCAATAGCAAACTAATCCCTCTAGAGATACAGTGACGGTGAATAAACAGTAAAGATTTAGATACAAACAACTTTTAAAGATTGTTCTTAATTAGGCACACAGAGTACTAAGGAAGTTACTTTGAATCCTGAGCAGGACATTAGGGATGTGGACAAATTCAGAGTTGCTTTGTAACAAATGTTGCTGCCACCTGACAGCAACGGCTTATATAAAATCAATGGGAAGATATTGTACACATAAGAGGCAACAATAGACATAACACCAATGGCAGTGACATCAATGCTTTGCATGTTTGCAATTCTAAATCCGAGCCAATGTGTACCTGATGCGGTGATGCCCCTTTGACACAGTGGAATCAGGGCAAACACTTAACCCTGATGGACGTGACCTGTTCACAGAGCCCCCTTTGAATCTTTTAGTACTCATGTTTTCTCATCAGTTCAGTGTCCGCCCAATCCAGAGTCCAGACAACCTATGAAATCATGACTTGGATGGAACTGAGGCTATCAAAGTTCTGATGACATGGATGCACACCTAAACCAGTCCTCATCAAGGAGAATCGAGATACCTATGAGTTCCTCCTAAGTTGATCTAGTTTTATGTGATCATAACTTTTCATGCACAGGCATTTCCTTTGTAAATCTCACACATCGGTAATTTGGAATTTAGGGCTTCAAGATGAACAAAGGCTTGTGTTGGGGAAAATTTTGGATGGCAGCTGTGAAAACACAATGTCCCATCCAAGGCTGAGAATAGTACCCATTGCCTCCAAGCAAGCGAATGGGTTGAACACTGCCATTTAACAGCATCATTTTTAGGATTAGGAAACCAAAACTTCCCCCACATGCCTATTTCAAAATTCAAGGAAGTTACATGCTCAGATTACAAAAGTTGGGAACAACTTAGATAACATGTGAATACTAAAGGGGGAAAAAAAAAAGACATCCTGGCATTCCCCTAGTGGCTCAAATATCTTACTAATAGTCTTTTTTATATATAGTAAAGAAGAAAAGTAAATATATAGATAACAAAAAATGCAATATCGGATTTAAAGTGTATGGTACCTGGAGCAGTGTTCTGTTGTGTTTTTGCCTGATTCTCCATGGACAGTATTTTGAGAGAAATCTTCCGTAAGTAGTCACTCTGAATGATACAAAAACAAGGATTGGATTTGTAGTTTCACATTGACAAGTTTCTTAAGTGCTCCAGAATGTATGTATAAATTACGATTGACCCACCCACCCAATGCTGAGCGGAAGGTAGAAGCAGAGTTAGGTTAAGGTACCCGACTGGTGGCTGCAGCATACACCCTGTCTTCAAATCGCACGGCAATTTGTTGAAGCTGAACCAGCCCCTCTGGCACCGATACCGGCAGATACTTCCTCATATACTCTATTCTGAATGCAAGACATGCGTAAAGTGTGAGCCTCGTGAGGGTGGCGGGAACCGAGGAGGAGGAAGGATCAAGAAAGGGGAATCCAACAAAACGAATCGGAAGAGGGAGTGGGCGTACATCCTGTTCACGACCCTGCTGCGCGCCGCGGGCTCGATGTAAGCGCGCCAGTCATCGCCGGCGTCCATGGCGGGCTTCGTGGTTGGATCCGCGGCGTGCTTGGATTGGAGCACTGGATGGATCCGTTCGTGCTGGGCGAGAGACGAGGAAGACGAAGGCAACTGCGTTCGCGTTGGATTGCCGCGGTGGACCGTCGACGACGACGCAGGGCAGCTGTTGACCTTTTATTGAGGCGCTTCCACTGGGGTCCCACTATTCAGTGTAAACTGCTACAAAAGTAGATTTTCGTGGCAACCGGAATGGAGTTCATGTGAGAGAGACATCCGCGCAAAAGTTTACCACACCAGGGAGCCACTGGTTAGAGAGAAGGTAAAACATTTACGTGCATTTGGTCTTAACATGGCATTATTCTCTTGTTAATTTGTGAGCACCTTTTGTGGCTCGGATATACCTACAATAATTATGCTAGAAGCAATAAGCAGCAAACCAAAGGAATAGTGCTCAATTTTTTTATGGCAACTTTTATATTTCTATAATGGCAAATATACAATAGCTAAAACTTTTTTAGTGGCACTTTGCAATGTGGATTTCTGAGCCGGTTTTGCTGATTGATAAGTCAGTCGATTCAATGGAGAATAAGTTAAAACAAAACCAAAACTAGAATATACGAACTAAGCCTCTATAATGGCAAATAAAAATAATAGTTGGGCGAAA
>DXKC01000217.1:0-15069 GCA_031170775.1 Cymbopogon citratus
TGACACGTGCGTGGCATACGGGGTTCAACGCCCGGACGTCACTCCGTCCCGCACGAGGCTTCTCGTCGGCGCCTCGAGGCTTCCCACATACATCTCCCCGACAGACGCATTTAATGCTCTTACCAGCTCACACTCAAATCACATGGTTGCCGCGGCCGCACAATGGCTAAAGTAGGGGTCAAATCATTCCTTTACAGCCCATGCCTGGTAACTTTTGCAGTATGGCAGACGTTACTGTACCCCAAAATCCGCATTACGGCGCCGTCCAAAGCCCACAAACGGGACCCGTGGCGGCCGTACGCTGGAACTTACGGGTTCAGAGCACCTGTTCTATATCGAGGCCCCCTCGAAACAGCCAGCAGGGGCTCGGAAACCGATGCAGGTACGCCCATCTTGTCACTGCCGACATCACCAGACGCACGCCGGTTCAGAGCACCGCTGCCGCCATCCCATCTGACACTATTGATCGCCGACGAGGCCAGAACCATCTCGGTGTACAACACCTACGCCTTGCAACGTCATCAACTACTATTCACCTCTAGGACATTCGTGTACCCCCATAGCCTTCCCTTGGACTATAAAAGGGGACGCCTGGGGTAGTCCCAGGGTCCGAGTTTTCGGAGACGACTCAGTGCTTTCTCTAAGTCCTGAGCCATACACGACATTACCTCGCTTGTAACCCCTACTACGAGCACTCCGGTGTGAGATAATACAATTCCACCCCCTCCACTGGACGTAGGACCTTCCTTGCCCGAACCAGTATAAATCTTGTGTCCATCTTACATCACCATCCGGAACGGGATCGCGCAGCCTCATAAATATTACTTGCCGGTGTAAGGCCACCGAGCCTCGAAACACCGACAGTTGACGCACCAGGTAGGGGCCGCTGCGCGTCACGATTCCCACAACGCTTCGGATGGCCAATCCCCAGCGTCCATCGGTGTTCACGGGGACGATCCAGTTCGGGAGCCTGGAGTTCGAGCCCTCTCGCTCTGGCCACGACTTAACTCTGCTTCTGCCCAGACTCCCCGGTGACCCCGACTTCGAGCTCTCCAGGTTTGGGGAAACCCAGCGTCGGGCCCAGTTTATAGAGAGAGATCAAGTAGAAGCAATAACATGTTGATGTTGTCATCCACGACACAACACAGACAGATGCAGGAAATTAATTTATTCCATATATATGCTAATCAGCTATGGAAACTGGAAAAGAGGGTGGTTCAACGCTATAATGGAATGTTTCAATGCTTTTGTACCGTTGCCACCTTGGATGTGTATGATGCAATGCAAGACTTCAACATCATTTATTTATTTATTTATTTTGAGAACCATACATTGCATTCTTTGTCCTGTTTTGGTAACCAGTGTCACATACGGAGTACTTGGCAAAGAGTGCCTTGGCAACTTGGGCACTTTATTTCCACATTCATATAAAGCCAAGCTATTATTATTCTATCTATTTATAAACTTTATTTAATGGTCTTCTCTCCTATTTCATTCATTTACTTTGATGCCCAAATGCAATTGCTCGCGAAAGGCACCCATCAGCACCTGGGTTCAACAAACACTGCTGTTGTTCTTCTTGGCACGGTGAATCGACCTGTGGAGGCCTCATACGCAGACTGCCTGACTAAAGCATCTGATGAGTTCACCTGAAATATTTCATAAGAATCATTAGATGATTCTTTTTTTTTCTTAACACATTAATTTGGATTAATGATTAAATGGTTCATAAAAGAATCTGATACTCCAAAGTACAAGTCATGTTTCTCCTTGCAAATCAGTGCTTATTCCACACAATTTGCAGATCAAACAGTGTTCAGATTTTCACAGTTTCACATAAATAAATTGGCAAATCATGAGACTTTCTTTTTTTAAGGAGAATCATGAGACTCAATTGTTCTCCATTCAATTTACTAGAAAAATTCACTTCCTAACTGCACTAGTAATACTGGACTAGGAGTACAATGGTAACAGAACAATTCTATGAGGCTATGACAACTGCTTACAAGAGTATAATTGGTGGAACTGAAACAACTGAGTACGATTAGTTACCTGCACAGGATGCAACTGGAGCCCCAGCGATCCAAGATCAGGGACTTCTATAGAAACTTCGTACGGACATACATTAAAGACTGTAACGACACAAGAGAAGCTGCAGAAAGTCGTGCACAGTTACTTGTTGACAACATCAAAAGATCTCCATAGCAGATACATAGAAGTGCAGAGAACTAAAAGATTGTAACTAGTTTCAATTTTCAGTCAATAAAAGAATATCATTATCCAAGACTGGAATATAAATATATCAATGCTGCTTACGTTTTATCTATCTGAGCCATCTCACGCCTGTCATTTCGTGCATCTTCAATGCTCATAACAATAACTCCTGGAACCATGGAGGGCCCTGTGTTGTGAAAGTGAACCCTTTGCTGAAACAAGATACAGCAGCTCATGATAGTCAGTATGGGAGAGAGCCAGAGATCAAATAAACAAATGGTAATTCTTTTCCCTCAAACACAGTTCATTATATTAAGAGGAAACATGCCATCCAAAACAATAGACACACAAACTAAAGACACAAAACACATTACACATGTGACATGACTACAGCTAGCAACAGAACAACCAAAACAGAAAACAATCAAGATAGCAGTTTTTTTTTTTTTTGGTGGCAGTTACTTTTACTAGTTCATTTGTTGTACCTATGCTGTGGATTTGAAAAAACAAATGTTACACGAGGATTTATTGTATACTCTAATTTTCAGGCAATAATCGATTTCCATCTACAGGGTGTAAATTTACACATATTCGAATTCTGTAAATTTTACTAGATACATAGATCAAAATTTGCAGAAAGGAAACTTGCACAAAGGTGGTTTATGCTTGTGCCTAGCAAGGAAAAGCTGTCATCTATATGATAGGTGGTAAGGTTCACAAAGAAATCCATGTACCTCAATGTCACTTGCTGTAGTTAGACGAAAGAGAGGTGACGAGTATCTGATCTTCAGGATATCAACAAAATTGTCTAAGGCAGCAATAATGTCACATTTGGCAGGTTTTAATGATGGGTTCTCCAATCTTGGCTTCATCCTGAAAATTTTCATATTATGTGATAAAATGATCACTTAACTACTTCACTGCAAAAGGGAAACAATATGATATATAACAAAGAAAGAGGAAGTGTTCACTTCAGCTGCAATAAATTAAATCACACAGTTATCCTGCATCATTCAGAAATAAATAAATAAATGCCCAATGAAATCTCAAGAAGGATATAAAACTTACAAAGGCCAACTCCCTTCATTCTTTTCTCTTGGTGGAAGCCCAACACCCCAATTGTTTGTTTCATAGGTGAAATCAATCCTTCAAAAGGAAGAGAACAGAACATTTACCCAGTTTTCCATTCTAACATGATTGGGAAGCGTTTGTTCAACTTGAAATAGTTCTTCATATAGGATAAGAATTGAGAAGTTATGTTAATTAACAAGCAATTGTAAATGTTCAATTTAAAACTATCCCTGAAAGCAATTTCATTTTTTTCTAGCTGGTAATTGGGTTTCCATTAAGATCTAAAGGCCAGAGAAATACTTGTTAAACCAATCACCAGAGTTATATGAATCTCGATCAAGCGACTTAGATCGCAGTATCTCATCGCCAGCATGGAAAAATGGTATTCCCTGGAAGTAGACATAAATACATAATGATACAAAAATAAGAAACCCATTCCAAATGCTTAAGTTATTGGTCAATGCATGAAAAATTGAAACATATAGTACACGGATATTAAGAAAACCAAAAAATTACATAATGAGCAGAATATGTAAGTGCTGAAAGCTGAAAAAACAAATCAGATCATAGTACAATGTACATCTGAAGAAGTTGAGCTAGGTCTCATAATTTATAGTTTTGTGTCCCAATATTTATTTACAAACACTAACATCCTAACAAAAGGGGTCTCATGTTTACTTATCCAAACGAAGTAATCTGCAATTGGTATCAGAAAATACATCCATTTGGTGATTCCATAAGCAGCAACAAGTTTATGTTTTCTTTTCCCAAACCAGTAGTAGAGCTGTGTACCATTATATTAAGAAGAAAAATAAGTTTAAGGTTTAGCTGATGTGACTACCACTAAACCTGCTAGATAGATCAGACAGGCAGCACCACACATTTTACTAAGTAAATTATTTTAGTGGAAATTCATATTCAGATTATCCATATTGAAAAACAAGTGATCAATAACAACTTTCAGAAGGACCTGGGATAGTGCAATCATGCTTGTGGACAAATGATTTATCCTGCATCGCTCACCAATTGAAAGGTTTATCGGAGTCTGCACAGGCAAACCAAGGAAAAGCTTCAGAAAGTAACAGATCGTGCCTGAACTAGAGAGTGAAACTGTTTCTGGAAAACTATATTGTCACATAAATACACGCTTAGTTTACAAATATAAAGCATAACTTCAAAAGGTAGCCAATATTGCAAGCATTCAACAATGTGTAACAGAACATCCACACTAATCTGCTTGCCAGTAAATGTTTTTTTAAGGAAGAAAATGAAAATGATTGATTGGCAGATTGACAATTGATACCAAACAATATGTAAATTGCAGTCAATTTCCTGGATATCCTGATAAGTTCCATACCTTTAGACTAATAATATCAAATAGTGTTTCATTGTCATGAGCAGAGGCATAGTTGATCTGAAATCCAAGAAACAGTGGTGTATTTCAGTAACTGAATTTTTAGCAGAATAAATAAGGAAAAAAAAGTAATTCAACTATGCAGACCATCCTAATCAGAGAGCATAATATGCACTTCCAGAATGTGAGCTTGGTCAATTTAATACATAATTTAAAAAAAAAAGTTTCAGAATTTACTATTTCTATAGGGGATGAAGCATAGCCAACTGGTGAGCCATCGAAGGTGCGAATTTCAGATCCTTTCCTAGCTTCTCCAGTGTGAGATGTTAATACATAGTCCTTCAAATTGCCAGCTAATCCAATCTGCAAGGAATGCTATGCACATAAGAAGACAGTTCCAAAATTGGCATAGTGATAGCTTTTGTTAAACAAAATTTAGAATTTCCCTGTTGATAAAGGAGTTCAAATCTTTCTAGGAAGACCTGTTGGTTCGGACTTTCTGGAGATGAAAGACAAACAGGGAAAATTCATGATATACTTGGTTGTAAGAAAGACTTAGCATATAATTGATGGAAGCAAACTGAAGACACAACTTACATAATACGAAAATGAGAATTTAGAAGTTTTTGGTGTTTTGATGGAGCCTTTCAGGTTTTTTTTTTTGGTAGAGGGTATTGTGTAGGGTTTCTTTTCAGGTCAGATCATGCTTCTGTTGGTCTCACACCTCATCTTACCTCTTACTTCCTCCGTCCCTTTAAGCTGTCGTTTTTTACTTTTAGACTTCGTATTTGACCATCTGTCTTATTTAAAAAATTTATGCAAACAATAGAATAAATCAATCAATATTAAAGTATCTCTAATGATAAAATAAGTCATAACAAAATAAATAATATTACTATAAAAAATTTGAACAAGACGAATAATCAAACAAGATGGCATGGAGCCATAACAACAAACTCAATGGGATGGAGAGAGTAGGTCAGATAAGGAGGTCTCCTTGTACAGGGTTCTTCTCCTATTCTCTTTCCCTACAATATAAAGGTATGCAGTTCTCTTGCGTGTTCGAGATTTTTTTTTTTTTGAGAATTTAGTTATGGTAAAAATCAGTTCAGGCGAATGTTCATAACAAGGCTGCATGCGCTTGCATCCAAAATACTAACTGTCACGGGCCTAAATATGGGTCCCCAAGCCGGATCAAATTGGTGCACAGGTAAATACCTAGTAGTTGAAACTCAGCAAGCAGGAAAAGAACCAACCTGTATATGGTCAGCGTATGTAGCAAGTGTGAGCCTTGTCTCTGTTTCATTGCCCTGGTAAAATCCATTTGGCTGCAGAAAAGGATCAAAATAAAAAAAACTAATAAATGAAATTGAATTTTGGAGCTAATCCAGTAAGATTTCAGATAATTATTATCTTTTAACTGGAATGGCACAGGAGAGGTACGTGCTATTTCATTAAGAGAGACAGAAGTACAAATGTGGGCAACTGCCCCACCCGGAAACACACTGGCTAGAAACGAAAACAACAGGTGCCCCTGACTAGAAAACATGACCAAGGGGGCGGCAGCCTACCAACAGAGCCTAAAGATCTCAGGTGAATGACCTAATGAGCAGGTCCTAAAAGATTGGCAAAATATGTCAGAGGACATTGTTGAAACATGGTTTTGCAGTGACTGGAGGTGCTACAGCAGCCATGGTAAGTTTCTAAAAAAATATTGCCCAGATCTGTCGAGTGAACAAACAGGAGATAAGAATGTGCTGAATTGTTTCCTTGGCCTGATCACAGAACGGACAGGCAGGCTGATGGGGCAAACCATGCTTGGCTAGGCAATCTGCTTTCCAACACCAGTTATTGATCACTAAACCAAAGGAATTTTTTTAGATAAACTTTTCTTAATAAAAAAAATATATGTGCCGAAGAAGACAATATTACAGGTTTGCGAAACAAAAAAAAGAAAAAGAAAAAAGAAACTGCAAGATTATATGGAAATATAAAAGTAGCAGAAGTGTCAGTTCTTGATAGGATATAATTATAAATGGCATTAATATTACCTCTAAGAACAATCCAGTAGAGAACCCTTGTTGTAGTGGATTCCCAAACGGACTGCCACCATTTATAGCATCACGGATTCTATCGTTGAAACTGTAAATATGGTAGTGGTATGGGATAAGTCACATTGCATAGATTAAAAGAAACTAAATACATAACAAAAAAAAAAGGAAAGATTCCAAAACAAGCTATTTACTAGATAAACTGTACCAAGATGCTTTCTTTTTTGGAATGTTGATACGTCACTCTCAGTCCATTTTATGATTGTTAAAATATACACCGAAATTTGTTCTGCATGTCTAACAAGGCCAGCTTGTTTACAGGTAGCAAATAAAAGGTGGATGCTGAACATCACGAGTTTGTTCTAATTAAACTTACCTACCAATCCCAGTGCCACTCATATTAAGCTGGGATCCATTTATCCCACGTTGATTTTGTGCAACTTCACCAAAGTCCCATCCTTCACCATACCTGTGATGATGTAAATGTCTTAAAAGTTGAGCACACGGAAACTGTGTGCCAATTCCATTAAAACCGATTGCTCTGAGGCTCAGGAATCTCAGTTCTTACAAGTATATCTTTGAACCATCTACTCCATGCTCATCGATTGTAAGGCTTTGAAGAGCCGATTTTGCTCTAATCTGTGTTCAACAAGCAGGATTGTTTTCAAGTACATAGAACAGTACACTAAATTACGAAAAAGGGAAATTCAACTGCCCAGACATTGTGTGCAACAATCCAACCTCAATGTCACATGCCACAAAAAAGCTAGTAACATTTGGTTTACTCAATAGCACAAACTATTCTTTCTCTCAAGTTTCTAAAATAATATGAACAAATGCATAGATTTAGCTTTTTGGTATTGAATTTCATATACAAATCCCACCTAGGCTTATTGATATTTGCTGTATTTCTGTCTTAACTATACCTTGCTGAAAGAAACTGAGGTGAGAATTTCATAAAGAATCTTTTTTTTTTCTGAGAACATGCTTAAAGAATATTTATTAGGTCCAGTTAGATCAACTCCAGCGAATCAATATGCTGATGCCAGAGGTTAAAAGGAAATTATTCAATTGTACTCCCTCTGTTTTCATAATTTCTGTCGTTTTGGATGTCACGATCTCTAAAACACAGAATTGACTGATTTTATATAACAATATTACAAAAAATCAACAATATTCAATTTTAATAAAGTACTTTTAAATACTATTCAAAAAGAAGTAGTCCGTCCATTCTAAATTATAAGTCATTTTAGCTTTTCTAGATACATAGGTTTAACTATATCTAGGTGGATACCAAAAGTTATGTATCTAGAAAAGCCAAAATGATTTTACATTTTGGAATGGAGGGATACTTTTCAAGACTAATCTATAAATGTTCTCTTCGCGTCTTCAAACTAAATATCAAGGTTCTAAAAAGTTGATCTCAACATTGTTCAAAATGGCAAGAATATGGAACCAGAGGGAGTACAGTTTCAGTGCCGCTGGAGAACAACTTCCACACCAGCTATTACTAAGTGAGATTTGACAAGATTAACGCAAATACTTGTACTAGATCATGGGGATCAAACCAAAAGAATTATTTCGGTTTAACCACCAAATCATCATGATACTTAATCCAGTCTGAAGGTGTGCTGTGCATACTTACCATTGTCTTTTTCATGATATGTCCCATTAGATCAAATCTGAACCCATCAATCTGAGGCAACAAGTATACAATCATAAATATAGATAATAATGAATAATAGGTCAGTGTTAAAAGACATGCTACCACTAACACAATTTTTTTTTTTGGCCAAAAAAGAAAGAAGAGAAGCAGTGTGTTGTTACTAACTCATTAATGTATTTCCTGTGATTCTACACTAGATCATCTTATTTTCCTGTGATTCTAAATATGTATGATGTTTTACCATTACAACTCACTTTGTAATTTACTGCCCAATTCAGAAGGTCATCCACGATTAATCTATCAACCATGAAATGCTCACTTGCTGTATTGTTCACAGCTGCGCTGTTCTCAATCTGACCATTAGAGTCCCTTCTAAGGTAGTATCCAGGTACGATCTGTAAATATCATCAACAAACAATGATAAGGAATAAGTATACATGAAGAAGGTCAAAAGCCTTAGCAGATATGCCATCTTTTTTGACAAAAAATGGATAAGGAACTTTGAGATAACTGACAAATGTAGATGTTAGAACTACTATAAGGTTGCGTTTGGATGTCGATATTTGAGGGCTTGGCATTGAATTGGTTCCAATACCAAATCAGACTTGACATTGCATTGGGCTACAATTCAATTCTATTGTTTGGATGGCTATTGCATTGGGTAGTGAGAAAAAGGGGCAGGGAGGAAGAAGGGGCACCGTCAGCCTGAGGAAGAAGAGAAGGCAGCGTCGTGCCGCCACCATCAATGAAGAAGAGGTGGGTGTTGCCGGCGGCTGTCCTGTACCACCTCAGCAGCCATGGCGGAGCTCGAACCAGCCACGACAGAGCTCGCCACCCTCCACCCCGACCATGACGGAGCTCGAGCCCATCCATGGCGGTGCTCGCCGGCCTCCTGCGTCCTCCATCTCGGCTATGGTGGAGCTCAAGCCCAGCCATGGCGGTGTTCGCCGTCCTCCTCCGCGCCATGGTGGCACTCACTGCTAGATCCGGCGAGGGGGCAGAGGGGGCACACAAGGGGTGGACTAGCTGAGAGAGGGGAGCGGAGGGAGCCACGCCGGCTGGGAGCGACGGCCGTGCGTCGGTGGGCGGGTGAAGGGAGGGGCGAGAGAGAAGCACCGGCTCCAATTCTGCCCAATACGGAGGGTCGGGCCTCTGAATTGCAGGCAGGTGAACACAGCACTAGCGAATACCCCATTGGCATTGAAGTTTATTTCCAATTCCAAAGTCCAGGACATCCAAACAGCAGCATTTGTGCCAATTCCAATACCTGAATCCCAATATCCACATGCAAACGCAGCATAAAACATATTTCTAGGCCAATGACCAAAGCAATCGAGGGGCAAGCATTTCAAATACCTGCCATTTCTTTGTCCAAAACTATAGTACACCTATTTCTTTTTACTGGTACACAACATAGCATCCAAGGAAAGCTGTTAGTAATATATTATTATATTTTAATAATTTCTAGGTCAGTGGAACATTTTATTAGCTTCACAGAAAGGACATTTTGGTTTTGAGGGGAAGAAAGGACACCTTGTAGTGTCAGTAAACCAAAACTCAGTTTAAAAACCCTGCAAAACAGGACTTTTTTTTATGTCTATAACTCTGCATATGAGAAATGACCTGATGTGATCTTGTGAAGCCCCATGGCCCCGTTTGGTAGAGCTTTGGTTGGCTCTGGCTCCAGCTCCTCTGTGCATGGTAGCGAGAAGCCTTTTTTTATCTCCTCTCCAAATTAACTAGGAGCCGGTGAAACCACTACTATTTCTGGCTTCACCCGCTCCGGCTCCGTGTACTGTAGCAAGAAGCCTGGAGTTGTTTGGAGCCATGCCAAACGGGGCCTAAGTATATTTAATAAAGATTAAGAAATACTTTTTTATTTGGGAAGGTTACGGAGAAAAAGAACATAACCAGAAAACATGAGGCAACCTTGTCAAGCACAGAAGTGATGGCAAAAGGGCCACTTGAGTATAGATGATTATATACAACATCCATGACAACTCGAAGACCTAAACGATTCAAGGCCTGCAGTTCAAAGTTTATCATAAAAACATCTGTTATCCTGCAAAGTGCTGGCCACATCAAGCACACAAGTCCTTCCTCCATGCATTGTAATTGCAGGAATAGGATGAGTGATACAAGTTGCAACTGTTCATTGAAGAAAGTTCACTGATAGAAAGAAAGGCTTACCTGCACCATCTGTCGGTACTCAATGATACGACTTGGACCATCTGGACTACTTGCATAGCTTCCTTTTGGAACCCCCCAAAGCACAGGATTATACCTTTTAGTTGCATGTGACCATGTGAGAGTAGTTTATGGGCAATAACATCAGAAACACAACATTCATAGCACACCTTGTGATACATTAATATTAAATGTTTGACAAGCAAAAGAAATGAAGCAAAACAATAAGTACCCCCAATTATAAGGGTCCTCTTCCTGAATAGCCACAATTGCAGCTTGTTGCAAATCTGATCCTGGAGGGAGTTTTGACAGTTCAGCCTCATCTGCCAGAGTACATAAAAGTTCTGTAGTTACTCAAACAATAATAACCTAATAAATCAAATAAAAGCACACAAAATGAAGCTGATGGAGTCCAGTTTAATCGATTGAAAACTTATTGATAGGAATCACAGAAAGCTATGTATGAAATTAAAAAAAAAATGGTAGATACATGGAACCATATTAAACCCTAAAGAGATGAAATTTCTTTGATTCAAAACAATACTTTATGAGGTTTACATATATCTTAATATTCTAATTCATAGACCAGACTAAAAAGCTTGGTTCTGATTTCTTGGCTATTGTTAAAGTTAAGAGTAAATGAATAGCATGCAAGACACAACAGTGGCATTACCATCTTGATTCTTGAGCAAGACTGCAAGAGATTTACATTTGTCTGGTAAAACATATAGAAAGAGATGAATCTTTACCAACACATTTCCAATTGTTCTTTATGTCATCAACACCACCAAACTGAAAGCTTGGCAACAAATGGACATGAGTCAAACCGCCATCAGATAGTTTCTTAAGGTGTTCTATGCCTGCAGAATCCTGTATAACAAGTTGTAGAATGGGTCTAAGATGCCTGTTGATGAAATAGAGTGGTGAAAAATCTTAATCTTCTGTTAATTTAACTGTGAATAACCTGACATGTAAATGCACAGAATCCTCCTCGAAAATGACTGTCCACTGTGCTATCATGGGCACTGTAACAAAAAAAAGTTGGCAGCAAGCAGAGGGCTCAGTTCTGCTGTATATATTAGCATGCATAGATCCATCCTACCAAATTTACAGTTGCAGAGAACAGTTCACCTGAAATCACGAATGTGCAATTCATATAAGCTTATGTCAGAGAAGGAATCAAGCTTTGGCTTTTCAGCCGCCAATCCATCCCAGTCAAGTGGCTTTAATGTTTCATTATTAATATCAACCAACCAAGTCCGTGTGCTATTTGCAGAAAGCCTGGTCAAAATAACAAGCATTAATGTCTTCCTATTTCTCCATGGCTAGTATCATGAAAGAAAAATGGACTTTACCCTCTAGCATAAGGATCAGCGGACAAACATTTCTCAATGTTTCCTGTAGCTGGATGATATACTGTGACTTCATATAGATAATACCGGTTCTCCCAGTTTCTTGGACCAGTAACACTCCAAACACCATTTGACTCATAGAGTTGAACTGTTTCCAGTAAAGGGTCAACTGGACCATCATAGAAGCTCACACTCACATCCTGCGGTAATATTGGAAACAAAAAATCACACAAGTGGAAACTATACAGGTGTAGAAATAATACTTAAGAGGTTCAAAGGCTTCTAAAATCGAGAACCTGTGCTGTAGGAGCCCATAGGTACATACTCACAGCCTCCTCACTGAAAATAGTACCAAGTGGTCCAGTGTAGGCGAACATGTCATCCAATACTCCAGGTAGTTGCAAACCAGTAAAATCTTGCCTGTTCCCATGAGCTGCTTGTAACAATACATATTGTCCCGATGAAAGTTTTAGTGAAGGTATTTACAGAAAAGGCAGCCTAGTTTAGAGCCTTACCATCAAAAGAAGCAATAGCAAGTTGACATTTCACCAAGGTGGCAACATCAACAGAGCTCGGAATTCTGAAGGCTCTATAAGAGCTGATAAAAGGGAATTTCTGGGTTACCTGAAGATTGTGAAATGGTACTCCAACTTTAGAATACTGTTTTGAAAATCAAAACAGAAATAGGGACAATCATAACAGGAATTGCAGCACAACAGACAATTACAATAAAACTCATACACTGGATGGAAGTCCATCATTTTCTGGTTGCAGCTCAACTTTGGAATCATAACCTACCAAACCAGCAAGAATTGTAACATTAATTAGGCTCAGGCTGTGACTATCATAATCAATTGGTGCATGAGTTTACAAGGCACCTGTTGATGGCACCTACCTTCAATAACCCCACTTGACATGCACATTGTAGCATTTCTGCTTGCATATAAGAAGAGAGAAGTTTCCTGATCACTGACATTCCATGCAATCAAGGATCTCGTCACCCAGTAAGCCCTCGCATCCAACAAGAACCCCTGCAGATGCAGCATCAGCATTTGACCAAAGGAACAGTAAGAAGTCAGAAAGCAGTATCAAACAAACAAAATAATAAGAAATTCTCAGTAGAAAGATTTGATTGAGCTGCTGATGTCATTTTAAAAGTGGGGCCAAATCAGCAATAAACCATCCATGGTAAAATTTTGTGCTCCAATGTTTTGGACAACAATCCGAAATGTGAGACTTGGACCGATAATTTCCACTGCAAGACACTAAAACTTTAAAGTTTACCGAATTGCTGTCCAATCTTCTAGATAATACACATATCATTCCCATATGCTGGATCCAAATATTTCACAATATTCAAAGGAAAACCTTCCAGTTTTCCTAAAAGTTCACTGGTTTCCAAATGTATGCCACTCTTACTGGCAATGACAAGTGGACCCACCACCATTATCCTGCTGGTGTTGGTGCAGGTGGAGCACCTGAAGAGGTCAGGACCGGATCACAAGTTCATAAACACGAGCTCACTAATGGTGGATGGCGTTCGTGTGACTACCATGTGGGCCCGACCAATACAGATTACGGGGTAATTGCGTAATTGTTGGCAAAAAAGTGGCCCAAGCGATAATAATTGTGTAAACTCCGCAACGTGAGGAGCGGCAGTGGCGCGTGAACCTGGGTGGCCTCGGCGTCGGCGAGGCCGACATCAGAGCCGGCGCCCTCCTCCGCCGTCGCCATGGGGCCCCTCGGGGCGACGGGACGCACCATCCGGGGCCCGGGTGCAGCGGCGCGCGCGGAATGCGACGTCGGCGGCGAGGATTGCGGTGTCCTCGATCTCCTCGGCGAAGCGGACGACGGAGAGGCGGCGGCGGCGAAGCGCGGAGGTGGCCCGAGCAGGAACGAGGGGCCGGCGTGGAGCAGCATTTGCATCGGCGTTTGGATTCGGAGGGAGAGAGGAGGAGGAGGAGGAGAGGCTAGCCTCGTAATAAATTTGTTTATTTAGTGACATTTATATTCCTTATATTCATACAAAAGTGGACAAACTGACGAAGAGCAACGGAGGAAGAACAAGAAGTGTTTGTTTGGCTAATAGCTACCGTGACCATCTTTTCTTATCTTTTTCTTTTCATTCCTATGCATAATAACCTCTTTTCCTGTGTTTTAATCACACTTTTGAGTCATTTATTGTTTTTTCTTTTGTTTTCTTGTTATATCTTCCAGCTCCCCTTTGTTAGTATTATATGCTTTATTAAAAAGTCAGACTCCTGGTGAAGCAATATGCGTGTTTATTTTGGGATGGGAAGGTCGGGAAGATATACATTTGGGTAGGCGGAAGGAGAAATGGATATAATTGTCAAGACAAGGAAGGGCAACTAATAGGGTATCCAACTCATTTCCTTCCAACTTCATTGTTTTTCATTTCATATGACATATCTTTCGCGTGTGGTTTTCATGTTTTCTAAAGTTATTCGTTTCTCATATTTTCTAGACATTTAGTTTTCGTATCAACCTCATTATGAGGACAAAAGATCGATCAATACAAACCTCATGCTGATGGTTGCAATTTGTAGCTCTCCTTTTTCTTTTATTGTTCTATGGTTCATTGTTTCTTTTATTGAGAGTTGCTCTCCTTCTATGGTTTTTTTTTATGCTTATGTGTGGACAATTCATGCGGTTCTTTCTGGTAACATTTGGTTCATTTGGTTAGATCAATCTCTAAGGCAGGGGTGTAGCCAATATTAACGGGTCGACTTCTGCAATTCTTGTGGAGAATTGATGTTCATAACAGATTATCAATGGTGATGACCCCACTATATAAACCTAAGATGACTCCGGTAATTTCATGGATAGATTCGCCACTTCTCAAAGGAAATATTCCTCAAAGAACATATCTAGTGATGAACCGACCATACTTTTTCTCATGCCACAAAATATTCTTCACTCCTAGATCTTGACTCTAATATCCACCTCGGGTCCTTGATATGGGGCACAAATGGCATGCAACGAAAGACAAAGGTGATGACTAATGTGAAGAATCAGACCAAGGGCAAGATCAAGACAATTGACCTAGTCGAATATATAGTAAGGTATATGGTTGCTAGATGTCAAGCACCAAATCATGAAGGGCAACGAAGAGGGGTACAGTCGAAGTCTTCTTAGGAGAGAGCATGTGTGCGC
>DXKC01000218.1:0-13747 GCA_031170775.1 Cymbopogon citratus
CTTTTGTTTGCTGATGACCTCATCCTTTGTGGTGCTGCTACTCTCAATGAGGCCACCATGGTTAACAACATCCTCAATGATTTTTGTCATCGGTCTGGCCAAATCCCTAATCTCAACAAATCCTCCATCCACTTCAGCCGCAATGTTGATAATGCCACCAAAACTATGATTAAATCCATTTTTCCAGTTTCTGACCTTCTTCCAAATACTATCCATCTTGGTCATCCTCTTATTTTCAGTCACAAGGACAAAAATAGGGCCTATAAATTCATCTACAACAAATTCCTTGCTAAGTTGACCACTGTCAAAGCCAATAAGATCAATCATGCTGGTCGACTCACTTATATCCAGTCTGTTCTCTCTTCTATTCCGGTTTATTATATGTCCACTATCCTCTTTTCTAAAAACCTTATTGAGAAAATTAAGTCGGTGATGAGAAGATTTTGGTGGGCAGGGGTGCAAGAGGACAATCCAACTAATCCTACTATTTACAGGTCCTGGGAGGACATCTGTCAGTCCAAACAAAATGGAGGTCTTGGTATCAGGGACCTCCAAACTGTCAATAAAAGTTTGGTCCTGCACACTGCTTATGACATTGCCAATTCTAAAAACCCCTTTCTCTCAGCGGTTCTCAAATCCAAATATTATCCCCATGCCTCCTTTTGGACAGCAAGTAACCCTAGTACGAAATCAGTTTTCTGGTCTTCTATTTTGCAGGTTAAGCAGGATCTTGCTACCAATGTTACCTACCAAATTCATGCAGGCAACTCATCAATTTGGTCTACTCCTTGGTGCCCCATTTGGAGATCCATCCATAGCCATCTGGTGGAACCCATAGTGACCAATCCTCTACCTTCTACGATTTCAGATTTGTGGCTACCTAACTCTCAAACTTGGAATATGCAGCTTCTAAACAATACTTTTCAGGAACAGGCGGTTCAGCAAATTACTGAATTGTCTATGGTACCACAACACCAACCAGATATCCTCAGGTGGACACCAGCGAAAAACGGCCTATGCACAACTAAAAATGTCTACAGACATTTGGCAACCCAGAATCAGATACAACTCCCAAACCAAGGATCAAGGAGCATCATACCACAACTCCAACAGATCCTGACTAAGGTATGGAAATCAAAAAACCTCCCTCCTATCATCAAAACTTTTGCTTGGAGGTTGATCAGAAGAGCTTTAGCTACTGCCCATAGAGCTTCTAGATATTCTACACGTATAGGTCCTCATTGCTCTTACTGTGGTCAAACTGAGAATGATACTCACCTTTTCTTTCACTGTAACTTACCTAGAGCGGTTTGGTTCTCCTTTAACCCTTCTTTAAGAACTGATTCTTTGCCTCCGGAGGATGATGGCATTCAGTCTACCTTGCTAGCTATCATTAATAACAGCATCCCACTTCAATATCTCAATAAAATGTTAATCACCTTATGGTTTCTTTGGAAAGCTAGAAATGATAATCACTTCCAAAGGAAGTCCTGGACTCCATTGCAGGTTCATAGTGCTACTGCCGCAATGATGCAAAGGTTGGATGGTGATAGTCAAAGTCTACGACAGCCTTCACCATCGACACATACTAATAATCAACTTGCAGACCATGATCCACTTCCAACTAGACCTACAGATGGGGGTCAAACTTCTAATGACCACCAAAATGAATTCTCCCAAGGTATGCAATCTACAAATGCAGGAGCAACAGGCCACATTGAACTGATGCCTGAACTCACAACAGGCATCATTTGCTACACGGATGCATCCATTACTCCGGATTCTGCAATGGTCGACCCAGGACAGCGGGGATAGGTATCAAAATTGTCAATATGCAGGTACAACTGGTCAACACGATCTACATCAAGGCTACAATGAAAGAGGTGTCTTCTGTCATCATGGCTGAAGCTGGTGCCCTTGCACTGGCAGCCTCGGTTACTACAGTTCTAGGCTACAACCAAGTGACATTCTTAACAGATAGTAGCCAACTGGTGCAATTCTTCTCAGCACATGATCACACCAATCCGCCAGATTGGAGAATGAAGGGTTACACACAACACTTTGATAATTGTGCCTCTATCCTTCAACCTCGGTTGTATAAGATCATGCATACTGAAAATTCAGACGCTAACTCATTAGCCAAAGAAGCACATTTAGCTGTTGATTCTGCTCATCAGCCTTGCTGGTTTAGTTGCTCATATGGAGCTCATCTCTCTCAATGCCTTCTGTTACAGGCGTTGTCCTCTGTACCATTTACTTGTACTACCTACTTAACAGCAATTTGCTGTTAATATGGAATGAAATTGTGTTACTTGTCAAAAAAAAAAAAGTTTCCCATGATCTGCTACCATGTCGATATGTCGAAGTGCAGCAGCTGAGCTCTTCCTACTATGATTATTTTGCCACTAAACCATCTATAATCCACAAAATAAATTGCTAATCAAATATTTGCTCATACGACATGTCAATTGAGTTCCTCCCACATGGCGATGACTACCAATCACAAGAAAAACAAAAAACCTTCAGTGAATCGCTATTTCTTCCACATAAATAAAAAAAAGTCCAGTGAAGAATCTGAAGATTGAAACAGTTTGACTATAAGCTACCTTCAGGTATCTCTTGATTACATTATTGTTACATCATCATATCTATAAAAAGGAAACATTTGTGCCTTTGTCGGAGAAACAAAAAGACCTAAAACGAGAATTGGCTTAGGCCTTGTTTAGTTCCCAAAATTTGGGTCTAAATTCACTATGCAAAAAGAAGATTTCCCGTCACATTAAAATGCCGACACATGCATGGAGTATTAAATGTAGATGAAATCAATAACTAATTACACAGTTTGGTTATACTTTGTGAGACGAACGTTATGAGCCTAATTAGTCAATGTTTGGACAATTTTTACCAAATACAAACGAAATGCTATAGTAACTCTACAGCGCATTTTGCAAAATTTGCGCGCGCCAAATTGGCGAACTAAACAAGGCCTAAATATGAGAGAAAGAAAAAGACCTGAAGATATCTGCTGTAATTGGACAACTGCAAGTGGATTGAAGGAACACTGCGCCAACCTGTTTGTTCGGAGCATGGCTCCAGTTTTGTCAGAGAACTAGTTTTGTCAGAGAACTTGAGGCCTTACACAACACAGACACGGTAGCGCCCAAGACAATTATCTCAACTGGGTTGGCGAATTCAGCACCAGCACCTTCATTCCAATCTGACTAAAGATCCGCTTGGTACATTCGACGGGTGAGGCCATGAAGGGTGAGTCGGCCTGTCCTATATCTAATGGAGACCCTCGACAGGCGCTGTTTAGGGGAGGAGGCCGGTCGATGGCTGGGACCTGCGGCACAGCGCCTTGACCTTGATTCCGACCTAAGAGTGAGAGAGAGGGCCAAAGCTGGCATAATTGGGATTGCGACAGATCCATCACACGGGGAGTGGTTTGTTAATCACGTACCCTCAACTTGGCAAGACCGGGATTCATGGTGACCAGGATGATCGAGGCCGCAGATGCCGCCGCCGTCAATTCTCACATCATGATGAGCCGCCGCCTATGGTGAGGATAACGCTACAGCCAAAGACAAATCGGACTAGAGAAGAGGGAGCCGCCGCCGTGCAGGCCGCCAAGCTTCGGTCAATTTGTAAAATGAATCGGTTGGGGGGAACGAGGGAGTTCGTGTTTTTCCGCTAGATTAGATTATTGAATATGACCGGCAACTGTTAGGGCGGTAGATGGATTTCTGGGAGGGAAAATTTAGTGGAAAATATTTCCGGTCAATCTTTTTAGGAGGGAAGGTAAGAAGGTTCCACGCCTCTTGATTCTTGATTTCTGGTAGTGCTCATCTCGTACCAAGTTGAAATATGTATATAAACAAAAAATAAAAAATAACATGTACAGATCGAATTAGTATGGCCTACAAAAACATATATACCAGTAAAATGCAAGAGTGTGTATACATTTTAGTACTGGTTATATTGTTTTTTTATAATATCTATAATATATGTATTATTCTCATATTTTAAAGTAATGATTAATATTAATTTCAATATTAATATTAAAATACATAAATGATATTTTTATATAACTAATAATATCAATTCAATGAGAATTTGTGATCTTAAATAAATTTCAATTAAAAATTTGTCAAATGCAAAGTTTTATAACGTTTTGATATCTACACCTTTGTTTTTTGTCATGTTTTCTTCTAAGGTCATTTGAAAATTTTGAATTTCAAATCATGGGAAATTCGCATCAGTTTTTTATTGGATAGATTATTTTAAATAAACAGTTCAATCACAAAGTTGCATAATAACTTTCTAATATGTGCAAAATTTGTTTTGGTGGTTTTCCATGCAAGATCCTTATGATGTCATCTATTTGATTGGCAAGATCTTCTATACTCTAATATTGCTAAGACCCACTTAGGGGTGGCAGCCAATCAGAATTCATCATTTGTAGAAAGTGACGTATGGTAACGTCGTTGTTTCGGTTTCTCCCACCCGCACAAAACCATAAGCTTCCCTTCTGTCTGCGATGAATCCCAATAGTCATGCATGCATGGCAAGCCCACTAGCAGACGCGTTGCCATTACAACATAACGTTGCTGCGTTGCCGTGAAACATATATAAAAGCAAATAAGTATTCTCTGCATGCGACTACTCTTCTTCCTGCCTCAGCCTGTCGTATCGTTTTGCCTTTCCCTCTTCTTCCATTCCTCACGCTATATCTCCCACAAATAAAAAGAACAAAGTGTAGACAGGTTTTTGGTGCGACTTTCTACTAGGAGAGAGTGACTCTGCCTCCTCTTGTGATCCCACACCTCCTTCCACCGCCCAGCCTTTATTTTGCGTCAAAACAAAAAGGAAAGAAACATCCCGTAATCAATCATTCTCCCGTAATCAATCATTCACCTATTCCTCACGTCCACATTCTCCCACCCATACAGGGAGAAAACTCTCCCCAAAAAATCCCACGGCAGAACTGGGGCTGTAGACCGTGGACAGCGACGCCGGCCGCTCCGCCTCCGCCACCACGAGCGTAGATCAACGGCGGCTCCCTTCACCGGCGCGTAGATCGATGGCGGCTCCCTTCACCGGCAATGTCGTCACGAGCCCTTCACCGGCGATGCCAGTACGAGCGGAGATCGACGGCGGCTCCCTTCACCGGCGGCTCCACCACTAGCGGAGATTGACGACGGCTCCCTTCACCGGCGGAATGACCGGCGAACTCCCAGCCCCGGTGGCCGTTGAGCTCACACCCACCCCAGCCCCTACGGATCGACGACGCCTCAAACGAAGCCGTCGTCGCGCTCGTCATCTCACCCTCACCCCCATCCTCTCGACGGTGCGCGCTGCTGGGGCGCCCCTCCCAGATTACTCCTCCCTCAGGCCCAGGTATTCCCTTCTCTTCCCTGCACCCACTCCTTTTTGTGTGTCTCCATTGATTCATTATTTGCCTGTCCAGAGATCTCATGGATGCCGCTGAGATTTTCGATGCGATTTGGGCCCTCTCAGTTGTATTCCGATTATGGTTGGTGATGCGATCTGGGCATCACATTCATATTAGGCTAGCTATGTTTTCACATGCTTGTAGACCTCAGGTAGTATCATTTTTTCCATGTTTTCTATTTAAGATGTGCTAGATGGGAGGCTTTCCGAAATGTGCAGATGTGGAGGTTTTCCTGTGATGCTTGTGACTGAGCAAAAATGCAAATTCAGATGTGAATGCATAGATATGAAGGTTTCTTCAGATGCAAAAATCAAGGCTGTGTGTGTGCTGGTGCATAAATATGCACAAGCAAATGACAAGGCTATGTGTGTGTGTGCGTGCTGGTGCATATATATGCAGAGGCAAATGACAAGGCCATAGGTGGAGTTACTGATTTGTTTTGGATTCTGATCAGGTAGTAAATAAATATTATTAGCATGTGTGTCTCCAATGGTACTATTTTGTATCATGAGTATCATCATTTTTTAATATAAACTTATTCAAAGTTCCTTTATTAGACGGATGGAGTCTTTCGCTCTTTCTTAACGTCAAGTAAATTTTTCACCACTGCTCTCATGGACAAGTTTGATAATATGATTTTATTGGTTGTTTTTTTTTTCTTCAGTTTGTCATATGGAACCTATGCAAAATAATGAAGGTCGTACACCATTTGCAGACTTGACAAACACCATCAATGGAGGTAATAATTATTTAAACACATGTCCATAGACACATTAAATTGCATTATTTGTGGTGATTAAGTAAATATCTATGAACTTATTTTTAAATAGGTGGTCAGACAACATCAAGTTCACAAGCGCAAGTTGATGAACGTAAGCAATGTGTAAAAGGGAAAGAGAAAAAGCACGATATGCAACAATGACTCAAGAAGAAAAGGATGAAAAAGTTAAAAAACGTAAAGAAAGTCGTCGGATGAGAAAGGCGGAAACTGCACTAGCTGTTGGGTCTTCAGGTCCATTCTGATTCTTTGTTTCTGGATACATTATTACCAATATAGTGATGCATGTCCTCAATGTATATAAATTAGGAAAACAAATCTGATATGCTTGACTAAATGGTTGCAAATTAAGAAATGTTTTTTCCTAAATGAGTAATACCACTTGATTGCATCAGTCATTTGTTCGCTTATTTGTTGTGTAATTATGTTGTACCAGTTGGAGTTGAATCAACCATGGAAAACACTGATGACTATGAAGATAGTGACTGTTAATTTTCGCCGTCTTTGCTTGTTTAGATTCAAAAATATTACTTTGGTGTTATTATTTAGTTTCTTAATATTGTTATCTTATCGTGCGATCTATATGTTTTTTATACAAAAGTTTGCCTTCCCGTAGCAACGCACGGGCATTTACCTCTAGTATAGTCTCTATTTCTCGTCTCCCAGGGCCAGGCTCCAAACGGAAGATGCCATCTCCACTGAGAAATCAAAGCAATGCATTGTTGAATCGATTCAACTACTAGAGAGAAGAGAGCCCAGTGAAGCCATGAAGGGGAGAGAGAAGAACCGGATCGAGGTCTACACTCCATTTCTTGACCTAGCAAGGTTGGAAGCGCTGCCGAGCTCAACTAGGATGGGGGGCCAAACCCAGTCGTGCGAGGAAACGAGCTGCAAAAGCTCCAACCATGCCGAGAGCATGGCGAGATCACGCATGGTTGGAGCACGTCCTCCATCGGCCGGTACCATCGACCAGCTGTCTTGAGTATGCGGAGTTGGAGCGCTTTTTGCACGCGGGAAGTATGGCTAAACGGGTTCGGCGGCGGCGGCATGGGCGTGCACTTTGCTAATCAAACGGATATCACGAAGAAGCTGCTTAAGTCACTGGGAACAGGCCAGGCATCACGATGAAATTAATCTGGCCCATGAGAGAAATCTGGGCAAGGACGACTTGAAGGAAAGGGTAGCTGAGGAGGCTGAGCTGCCTGTGCTTGCATTACTGATGCAGAGTTTTCGTGGCACATTTTTTTTTTTGAACCGACGGAAGCCCCCATTTCCATTACTAGAGAACGGAAATACAACGAGTATTTTCGTGGCACATATATGTGTGTATGTATATATACAGCAGATATGTACCGTCTAGCGTGCACCATATATTACTCAGCTATATTTCATACTCTATAAATAAAAAAATAAAGGGTACAAGTGCATAAGATGGTGGAACTCACGTATATAGACAATTTTTTTTTGACTATTTGTTATTTTGACTCTACAAATCCTCTTCAAATAGTGCTCCAAAATCCCCGCGGCAACGCGTGGGGTATCATCTAGTTTCATATAAGTTAACACCAACTATAAAGCTATATGTTCCATAGTCATAAGTCAGCGTGGTGTAGTCATCAAAACCAAATTTGTATATCTCAGAAAGTTATTAAACTTTATAGGTGACAACTTTTTCACTTGAATTTGTTTTGGGCCGTGCCTCTAGCGCGCGCTGGCTGCATGCCCAACTTTATATCGAACTAACCTGTCAGGTACCTAAACAAGGGGTACCCTAAACAACCTCATTAGAAAAGCCAAAGCCGGTTCACTAAAATAACCTCCGAGCCTCAGACGGGGAGGAACGACCTTCCACTACGACTCACGACCCCACAAAGCTGAGTTCCGACCCAACCGCGCCTCGTGCGAGGCCCCACGCCTCGTACGGGTTTCCGTCCCGTACGAGGGTCGAGCCCTCGAACGGGTTTCCGCCTCGTACGAGGGTCGGACCCCTCGTAAGCGCTCCGTCGGGCCCAAGATCAGCCTACACGAGGGTCGGAGAGGCCGACACGTGCGTGGCATACGAGGCTCGACGCCCTGGCATCCCACCGTCCCGCACGAGGCTTCCCATCGGCACCTCAAGACTTCCCGCATACGGCTCTCTGACGGGCGCATTTAATGCACCTGCCAGCTCATGCCCAAATCACGTGGTTGCAGCAGGCCGCACAGTGGTTAAAGTAGGGGTCAAATCATCCCTTTACAGCCCATGCCTGGTAACTTTTACAGTATGGCAGACGTTACTGTGCCCCTAAATCCGCATTACGGCACCGTCCAAAGCCCACGAGCAGGACCCGTGGCGGCCGTACACTAGGAATTATGGGCACAGAGTACCTGTACCATGCCGAGGCCCCCTCGAATTGACCAGCAGTGACCTAGAAACCAATGCAGGTACACCTATCCCGCCACGGTCGATAGAACAGGAGGCACGCCGGTTCAGAGCACCGCCGTCGCCATCCCGGCCGACACTGTTGCTCACCGTCAAGACTGGAGCCGTCCCGGTGCACGCCACCTACGCATCGCAACATCATCAAACTACTCTTTACCTCTAGGACGTTCATGTACCCCACGGCCTCCCCTTGGGCTATAAAAGGGGACGCCTGAGGTAGTTCTAAGGGGCCCCCGTTTTCGGATACAACTCAGTGCTTTCTCTAAGTCCTGAGATATACCGAGCACGACTCAACCTCGCTTGTAACCCCTACTACGAGCACTTCGGTGCAGGATAATACAATTCCATCCCCTTCCACTGGACGTAGGGCCTTTCTTGCCCGAACCAGTATAAATCTCGTGTCCATCTTGCATCACCATCCGGGGCGGGAACACGCAGCATCATAAATTTACTAGCCGGTGTTAAGACATCGAGCCTCGGAACACCGACAATTCTCATTTCTGATAAGTCGGCTAATGCTGATTTGTTGTTGAGTCTTGTATGATTGCTTACTCTTATATGGGTTGGTAGTGTTTGAGTTCCTATCCGTCTCTAGCCTGGTTCCAACCAGATCTTGAGATCTTGATTGGTTGTCTGTTTTTCTCATCCGAATACCCTCCTGTTGTGCTCCTGAACGCGCTAGTCGCACCGCTGGGGCGTGGCTCGTTGGAGACGAAAGTCATCCGCCTTTCCACTGAGCCTGGCTGGGAGACCCATTGCATGCGCCGAGCCTCGTTGCATCCATCGGCCAAGCATCCAAACAGTCGAAACCTGCGTGAGAGCATGCATGGCTGCAGCCATACAACTTACCAAACACGTCCTATACCATGGTTGATATGCCAGATTGATAAAGTCCAAATTTTATCAAATACGGCTTGCCTACAATCAACACCCACTATGTAAAAAAGAGGCAAATTCACATGTCACCTATAAGAAGTGCTAAACGTGCGTCTGTAATATGAGAACACACAGACGCGCGTTGAGGAACAAACGTCTGTAATAAGACGTGAAAGCATCCGGGATAAACAAGCGTCTATAATAAGCCTTAATACAGACGCGCGTTAAATTACAGACTCTCTTTTGTACAAGCGTCTGTAATAAGTAGAATATTACAGACGCGTGTTTTAATCACAGACTCACTTTCGTGCAGGTGTCTGTAGTGAACATGATATTACAGACGCTTGTTTATGTGCAGACGCGTTTTCAACTAAGTGTCTGTAATAAATAAGATACTACAGACGCGTTTTTTCGCCCTAATTATCACAGACGCGTGTTGTTCGGCCCGTTGGGCCTTGCGTGGTTTATTCTGGGCTTTTGAAGTTTTTTGCTAGGCCTGGCCAGATAAATTAACCGGACTGATACACATCTTGCGGAAGATTTTTGTATTTGCCATCTTCCACTTTTTTTCTGAAAGATATTTATATTTGTTTTCTTCCAGTTTTCCAACAAGCATAAATTGCCACATCAAAAGGTAAAAAATAAAATGAAAAGGTAACTCTATACATGGGTCGATAAATTTAGCAACCACAAATTTATCAATTATTGATAGGTCAACAACTAACACGTCAGGCAAATACAAAATAACAGCTTTGTTGTAGCCTCAGCTGCGCATTGTCAATGAGAAGATCAGAAAGCATTTTTGTTGTATCTTCATCGGTAACTTTTGCATCTTCACTGCTCATAGTTAATGAGTATCTACTATCAGAATTGTCACCATCATCAGACGAGCCTTGTTCATCATCTCGTGCAAGAAGTTGAGCCTGGAGAGACCAATGCGGACCATAGATTTAGCAGAGATATCCACATTTAAAAGTAGCAGAATTAATAGAAAGTATACTTAACTGTATCTAGGTAAAATGATATGTGGCCCAAACTCCAAACTCTAGCTGAACCCAAAGAAAAAAAAAAGTCTGTCCCCACTTCTACAAAGAAGTGGTTGATAGGAGGCAATCTAAACAGGAGGTACCAACATAATGTGCAAGCCTGGTTACAGAACTAAGTGCCATAATTTTTTTTAAAAAAAGGAAGTGCCGTAAACTTGTCATTCACCTTAATAATTCTAAAGTTGGGACATTGATAAGGTAGTTTTCTCCAACTTCCATTAACTGAAACCAGTTTATAACACTAAAAACAGTCTAGATTCAAGAAGAGAATGCTTAAATAATGATATTATAAGGCTGCTCCAGATCCAAGATAAAAATGATAAATTAAGAGGAGTTCAGGGGCTTCTAATGCAAAAGTAGGGAATATTCGAGTGACCTTCCAAGTTCCAATTGACAAAATAAACAGAACTAGATAATACTCCCCCCAGTCACGAATAGTAAATCTTCCTGACTAGGATAATGAGTAGCTCCAGTTATTAACATGCTGTTGGAGCATCCAGTATTAACATCCGGAGGTAGTATTCTGTGTCTGGATAAACCAACATCACAAATCTCAGTATCATGCATACATTCCACATTATCCATAAGACGATTCATTTTTGCATTTCCAAGAAATTAAAGGAGCACTTGTTTCCAAAACAACTCAATTGCTCAAAGTCCAAATATATTAGAGTTGGAGCTGTACTGTGTAACTTTGGCTCCTCTCTATAAGAATATAAAAACTAGAGTTTGGCCAAGCAGACCCGCTGGGAAAAAAATGATATTAATTTACCATAACATTTGAAGTTTACCTCGGCAACGAGTAGGCGTATTCTATTGTCTGATGTCGCTAGAAGATCTAATGCATCAGGCAAGGATGATGGATCAATAGTAAAGTTATCTTGTTCTTCTGCTAGAAATTTAGCACTGCATTCCTGTAGACGCTCCCGCAGCAGTCGACACTCATGAAGAATTTTCATTTGGGATAACTTTGTGCGCACTGACCTCTGTTTCTCTCGACTAACAACTCTCTGAAACAAAAAAAAATTAAAAATAAAAATCAGGGAGATAAACTGAATGCGTAGAATTTGAACTACGGAGTACAGACATTTTGAGTGCACAGACAGAAGCATGGATTTATGAAGAGTGAAAATAAAATTATAAATTAATTGGTTTGAATATGTTAGGGGATGCAAAAAAGGACTCATCCCCTTTCTCCAGGCTCTAGCTCATGCAGTTACTTGAAGGAGCAGAACTAAATCCTAATTTACATCATAGCATGCATAAACAGATTGTGTGCTTGATGATCTAAACAAAACAAATGGAGATGTTGACACAAAACTTGCTCATGTGTTGGTTGAAAGATAATAATCACATTTCTTTAATGCTAGAGCATCTTAGCAGCTAGCACACATAATGTTTTATGACAGTCTTCCCAACTAGAATGCTTGTTGGATGAATCATAAGGGTCATGGAAAGGTAAAAGGCCAGGATATCTTTCATCATCACAAAAGTCTTGCAGATGTAACAGTTTCAAAAGTTCAAAGTTCAACATAGCAACAATTCAGTAGGATTTTAAGCTGAAGTCCAAGGGTAGGTGACATGAAGGATACAAAAGCAAGAGGAAGAGCAGTTAGCCATCAGGAATATAGATATCTTTAGGGTTTGCATTCATTTCCTGCTTCTGTTCATAGCCTTCGGGCATATGAACAGCATGCCTATGAACCTTGAGTCCATCTCGTGCTGGTGCTTCTCCTGTTTAAGTGAACTCTTCTTTGGAAGATCCTGATGGCAGAAGAATGTGAAGATTAGGATTGAGTAATCAATATATACACACACACACCCACCTAGTGATTATATTTTATGTCACTGAATATCTAATGCAAAAAGTTTACTAAAACCTTAAATGCTTATTTTAAGAGCCACAAGTTATCTTCCATTCCAATGCCCTGCTAACAAAAAAAAAAACATTACCCCGGGGCGGCACGCAGCAGGACACGAGGTGTGTTTCACCCGTTGCAGGGATGCCATGGCGACATGATCCGCGATGGCTGCGCACAGGGTTGGGTTGGCTTGCTACCTTACGCGTGCATCCAGCCAGATCTCAAGACATGCATGGAGGACACGCATTGGTGCTGCTACATGATACATTGATACTGTTGGTAAATGTTAGAGCGCATGAGCATTCAGACAGCTCGCACAAGTGTCTCTCGATCGCGAGTGTTACCAGTCTCCAATCAGCTAGTAGGAGTAATGTTATTGTACGTAATCAGTGGCAGGATTAGTTTAACAGTTGAATGGCTCGATGCACGGTGCCACGGTCTGCACAGAGAGAGAGGATCCGGGAGGCACTGAGGCTGGAGCTGCTCACTATGTGAAAAAAAAGATAATACAGACGTGTGTTTAGAGTAATCACAGACGCGTGTTTAGAGTAATGTTCTTCAGCAACACATTCCTGCACTCTGCTGTGGGTAATTTTTTTTTATTATATTGCGTACTAGTGAATAAATGCTTTTATTTGTAAGAAAAACATTATATCTTTTGGCTACTGCTGTGTTTTACAGGACCTTGACTTGAACACAACAGTTATCCACATGGACCAGCTTAGAGAGAGGATCTCCAGATTCATTTTGGAGTGGATCATCGACCCACGTGGCCCGTTTCATGACCCTGCTGGCCACATCAACAATAGTTATATTGATGATCTGTGATGCCATTGGAAGGATGTAATTTGTCCTGTATTAAACTTAATTTAGTTGATGTATGTTAATTGTGTACACAACTGAAAATTTGAACTTTGTGTTGTGTACACATTTGAACTTAATTTAGTTGATCTGTGGTGTGGTACTAGTGTGCCAGTTACTAAACTGTAGCCTAATATGCTTTTTTTTTTATGATTATCTCGGCAAGTACAGACGCATGTCATTAAAACGCGTCAGTAGTTAAATTGTTATTACAGACGGGCCTTACGTTTATCAAAGACGTGTGTTATTAAAAATTGTCAGTAGCTAAACTCTTATTACAGACGCGCCTTAACTTTAACACAGACGTGTCTTATTGAAACGCGTCAGTAGTTAAATAGTTATTACAGACGGGCATTACTTTTATCAGAGACCCTTGTTAATAAAGAGCGTCTGTAATAAGGACCTATTACAGACGCTCAAAAACGCGTCTGTAATAGGGCCTTATTACAG
>DXKC01000219.1:0-10914 GCA_031170775.1 Cymbopogon citratus
ACGACTAATTACTGTCAATCAAGGATGGTAATGCTTGCAAACCAACAGTGTTAACAGCGTAGATAGTCAAGTTCACAATATATTGACAAATTTCCCCAAGAAAAATCCAAGTTGAAACAAATTCTGGTCATTCAGTGCATACTTCCAAAAAGAATAGTATAGTTCAGTTTTCCTTTTCCGACAGCTGGGAGGAAAAATGAGAATAGTAATGTATGAAGTATCAACTTCATCACAAAGCCAAATGAGACTGCACCATACTTGTACTATTCAGAAAACTCATCGTATCATTCAAATGTGTACGTAGTGATTGAAAAGTAATGACAGGTAGAAAGTGTAGAGGTAATACTTGAGATAAGTTCTTCTGGAGTTCCTCAATAACAATTAAGTCCCTCTGTTTTTCTAATAGGTACCTTTCTTGTTCCTGTGAGAAGAGCATAAGTGCTTCCATCTGTAACGGACACCACCGTAATGTGAGATTATTCAATTCCAGTGAAAAAATCCAAAAGTCAACTTGTACTTGCAGAAACAAAAAGGACAAATCTTGTTGAGTAAACTAGACCAACTGAAATAGTTGAGGGGACTAAATCAAACCAAACGTTAGTTTATGGGGTGGGTTATCTGGACATTGGCCAAACTTGGAGGTAGTAATTTAGACTTTTCCCACCCCAAAAAAGAAATCTCACTATAACTTAAAACGAAATTAGGAAAAACAAGTAAAGTGGGGCTATGAGAAATTGATTCATGAGGATCAAAAACAAAAAGAATCACTGGAGTGAAGTGGTACCTTCTCCTGTAAGGCTTGTGCAAGTGCTTTAGATTCATCAAACGACACGGAGTTAAGATCAGCAGGAGAATCACTCTGCAGCATACGTAACCACAAGTTGTGATTATCTATCATCAGAAATGTTCCTTTGGGGGAAAAAAGGAAAAGAAGGTAAAAACTTTGTAAGGTACATATCAGAACCCTGACCCCTGAATAGGAAAGCAACTCTATTTTTAATTCAACACTCAAAACACTACTGAATTATTCCCCAGCAAAGCGCTAACAAGTTCAAATCTTCATCCACTCACTTTCTTCATTCATGTGCCCATCATATTAAGTGAGCTTATAACATGCCTCCAAAAGCACACAACATGTGCCTTTGTGGCAAGGTTAAAAAAACGCACTAGGCGCTGACCCTCTCCACCTAGAGCTTAGGCATGCCTAAGCGTTTATATCAGTCTGCAGTATGTATATGCAATGTAATTGACTAACTATGAATTCCAACATGTGTGTAATTTTCTCCCTCAGGCAGCATGTCTCTGAATCTGGGAGCGCCTATCCCTCCACCTAACCGCTCCTTGTGATAACTGATGTCACAAAACTAACAGTCTGACAGTATGATTGATCAACACTAATTGCAGTAAAGGACATTCAGATTAGGTCCAAAATAATTAAAATATTTAACATAATAAGCCATAAAACATGTGTTTGGTCCATCATATATTCATCACACATTAATACATCCATCAATTATCAGCTTGACATATAGATCCCACTGCTAAAGAGGTGTTTAATGTCAGCACAGTTTTCAGTTTATTTGATTTGACTAGAAAGATTGCCCTAAAAGAAAATGCTGTCACTTGTCAGTTTCATACACAGCTAGCATCTTATGATCCTAAGCATGCTATTTCCATATGTTTGCTCCAGTTTATGTTATGTTCTAGCGGCTGTGAATGTCGAACACATTTGAAGTGTCACATTCAGATTTCTAACCTAGTGACCTAAAGGCTGAAGTTCAGGAGTAAGAGCATTCAATTATGTTTTATGGAGTAATCTATCTATCTATATCTATATCTATATCTATATCTATATCTCTTATAAAGATAAACCCCACTAGCACATTCTATCCCGCCATGTAAAGTGTCCACGTCATCATCCACTAATTCATCCAACTAACACATGCCATTATGTTTCATTCAAGCTATTCACATTAGCAAACCACATCATTTACTAACATATATTTAGTTGTCCACATCAAAATGCTAAAAATCATCCATAACATGTATTATGAAATTTATTCAATCATATTAGTAAATATAAGTGGCATAATTTTATTAGTGATTTCCGCAGCAACGCGCGGGGTTTTCTCCTAGTTTGTCAATATCCTCAAAGCATATGTTTCTGTAGCCAGTAAACATAGGAAGATGCTCAGCATAAATGTAGAGGAAAAAGAAGTCTGCTGTCGACGTGTACAAACCTTAGGACATGTGCTAGGACTGATATCTGTAGTAACATGCACATCTTTACAACTGCTGTCATAGCATTGAATCTCATCAGCAGGGTGTTCATTAACTTCAGCGTTGACGCAAATTTCAGTTAGCTTATCCTGAATCTCTGCAACAACTTTGATCAATTGCAATGATTCCTCTTCCAATATTTTCATAATTTCAGCCTTTTGATATGTGTAGAACTTTTGAAGTTCTGACAATCCATTTCTCAGAAACCCATCATACAGAGCCTGCACTCCAAAGTATACAAATTAAAGAGGCCATCAGAAAGAAGAACAAAATAATACTTCAGAATTGTACCTGTCTTTTCTCTAATATTCGTGCATTTCTTTGCAAATGCTGTTCAATTTCAAGGCCCTACACAACCAAAAGCAGTAGTTTTCAATGAACCAATAAGATTTGTTATACCCAAACTTCACTTAGCATTTCCAAGCTTATCTTACCATCCTTAAGTTGCTTTGCAGCTTCGATATTTTAGCTTTAAGTGACTCTTTCTCCTCTTCCAAAGATGCCTAAAAAAAATGTCAAATACATTGAAGGGAAAATCTCTGATGCAAAACAATCAGTAGCAAGATGCCATTATTCAAAGCACTTTGGTTTAGGACCAGATCAACTGAAAAAAGAAAAAATCAATAAACAGTAACTCATGGGCACTATAAATGCACCATGAAAGCAGTTCTTGAGAACAAATTAGGGTCTGCAAGTCATGTTGTATTACATTTACTCTTGTACATGGCACAATTAGGTCAAATAGGAGATGACAGTCACAATGAACTATAACTTAGCTGAATATTTTTCAAATGAGGAGATTAGCACTAAATTTATGATTTCCATCAATAACACAGATGTTTTCTATCCATGTATGGAGCAGTATGTTCATGAGAAACTGGGAATCAAAGCATAATTGCATAAGTCCTGAAACAGATGCCAACAAAGTTTCATCATTTCCTATCTTCCGCATTCATTTAGTTCCTAGAATAAAACTGAACAAGCCAACAATGCATTAAGATGTTCAGGGGTGGAATGAGCGAGGGGCAAGCACCCCCTTATGCTAGATGAATTCCTCTTATGCAAATAAAATTCAATGTGTTGATTTTGCCTTCTAATAATTTATCTTTTCGCATCCCCATATCTAGAATTTTCTGGCTCTGCCCCAGATAATGTTTAGCGCCACAGATAATCTGTATCTTGCAATACAAATGAAAGAAACTAAATAACACATTTAAATATGAATTATTCTTTATAATGGATAAGGGCTTAAGGTTTACAATGTACTTCAAAGTTGAGGTTCCGCCATCAGAGCTAAAACTCCAATTGTCAGCAGAATCATCTAGAAGGATTGAACACTTCTCTTCAAAAGTAACGCTTGAAGAACATTCAGAGTCTCTGCAACGAAGGTCATAGAATTTTAGAATAACCTGAAAGAGAATCAAATATCAGCTTCTGACTGGAAAAATGTCAAAAATAGGTACGAGTCAGAAAATTATTACAACAGACTTAACAGAATAAAAAACTATGTAGATGAAATACATAGGTAAAGGACGTTATTATGTACTTAGGAGTTCATTAAGATCATTATTGCATTGCATAGACACATAGCAGAGTAATCCTTCTAGGTCCAACCCGTTCACAACCTAGAGTGCTGGGAAGAAGAAAAGAAAAGACTATTTGAATCCTATGTTCGACAAGACATGTCAAACACGTACAGTTTCAATACAGAAATGTAGCAGTTTTCATAAAGATACCAAATTTTCAATCCTAATGTTTTGGCGTCCTGGGGTGCGGGCATCCTCCTATTATGCAAATTCCAACTTTTCATATTGGCAATCAACAAAAAATTACTTACTTTCAAGGACAATTCTGTACGAGCCTTCAATTCTGTCAGTTCCTTCTGCAAGTCATCATTTAAGTGTTTCTGTTCATCAATCGCTGATTGATATTCTCTCATCCTGCCAATCAGTAAGCATCATGATATTATGTGCCCTAAAGTGACAAGTACAAGGTAAACAAGAATGGAATTTAAAAACATTGTATTCATGTTAAAATTCCATCATCATTTTCTGAATGTTAAATGCTCATAAAAGAGACAGAAAACAAAACATCATGTTTCGGTTTTAAAAAAAAAAAAAAATCGGAACACCATGTTATATGTTCTTTTCAATGGAATTTCGAGTGGTTTGTGCGTACCAAAAATTAAGACCATAAAATCAAGATATATGTACTCACATATAGCCACTAAAACCTCACTCAGCCGACTCATTGAAATGAAAGATCAAAACATTGTTATCTTATAAGTTCACTAATCACTAATAAAGTATGTAAGGTCCTTGAGGCCATATCCCTGTTACAGTTATAGAAACAAATCACATATATACAGTAATAGGTAACAGTTGTGCAACATACCTTTCCTCGAAATCAGCAAACTTTCTTGACACTGCTTCCTCCCGCTCTTTTGCTTTCTCACACTAGAAAATTATATGTGATTCCCAAATTCCAGCAGAAAAACAAAGTCATGCTTGCAGCATTTGTATTTAGGTACAGAATTAACTTATTAAGTAAACTAAAAAGAACCTCCATTAATGAACTGTCCCGTTCAGCAAACGCTTGAGCAACACTGCTCTGGAAAAATCTTACTTGCTTTTCTAGATCCTTGTTCTGCATTTGTTATTACAGGAGAGGCCATATCAATAACAAGCTATAATGTATAAATATGCAAGAAATCTCAATGCGAATGCATAAGCCTTTTTAATTCCTAGTTTGCTACTCGCCTACTCCACAACAAAGTATCAATTTCTACACAAGAAAATGAAGATTTTGCTATTTTTTACTACAGTTCATGTCACACTTGTGCCGACCTGTAGACAAGACATGCCTCAAAGGTTTCCTTCATAAAAAAAAAGACCAAGCACGAGTGAGCATGACTATACTGCTGAAATTTGAAATTTGATTTCAATTTCCAATCAGTAGATTTTGAACAAGGATAAGCATTTCATTTACGCTCTTCGTATTTCCCCATTACCTTGTGCTCTAACAAATATCTCCCCTACTCAAATTATTTATCTAACATAAAAGTATTTACTCTTAATGAGCAGTGACTGCATTAGGCACCACTGATATTCAAAACCTTCACATGTATGCCCTCACGCGCATACCTTTCCCCAATCTTTATCCTCAGACCTTAGTACCCTTCCATACTTTTCTCAATCTTTTCCTCCCGTCCTATGGCATCCCCTGCTGTTTTGCTTATGCCTTGCTACTGGCTCATCGTCGGCACAAAGCACAGCTCTGCTGCCTCCCATGTCTCCATAGAACAATACTCATCAAGGCCAGAAAAGGTGGATAGAGCAATACATGTGCATTTGTATGAGCTGGTGGAGCTGCACTAGTGTGTACTTCTTTTCTTGTGCATTTATCGGCTTCAATATTTAGCATTTGTTTATTTTTCCTATAAAGCAGCTTTTGAGAATTTTGTGTATTCCTTTAGCAGAGGATATCATCCATTGTTCTTAGCCAAGGCGAACTCAAGCCTTTTTGAGCTTCGTTTGAGCCAAGCATGAGCTTGACTGCAAGGTCGAAGGAAATCCTAGAGTCGCTCAAGCTTGGCTCATTGACAACCCTAAAGAGGGCAACTCCATGTTCTTTTGGTGCAGACTGATCCATGGATCGCTACCATCCTCTGTAAATTCATCGAGTGGCCAGAACATCGCTATAAAAGTGGATGTGGAACCACCCCCAGCAAACCAACCAGCCCGTCTCCATGCCCTAGTCCTCCCCCTCGCCAACCTCAGCAACTGCAAGGTCAGTATCGAGTCCCTGCCTGGGTCAGTGCTACAATACTGCCACCCAGAGAGATCCCCTTTGCCGTGGTCCGTGGCCATTTGGAGAACACTGCCACTCTGCTCCCAACCTCCTGAATGGCGCTCCACTCGCACACGTCTCCACGCCCTAGTACTACCCCTCTGCCACCCTGAGCAACGCTGCCCCAGCCCCCACCCACCTCCCTGACCCGAGCTCCACTCTTTGATGCATCGTCACCCCAAGGACCACCCCTGCCAATGTTGCTGTCCTGGATCCCCCCTGATCCCAAGCCTGGCCAGCACTGTGGAGGAGCATAAAGGACCATGAACCTCACCAGCACTAACTCCGAAGAGGTCAAAATGCTACGATGCCAAGCTGCTCGAGCCTTGACGAGAGAATTGAAGTTGCTGCTGTTTGGTAGAGCTCCAGATCCACTCCTAATAAATAGTCTGAAGGGACAATTTTGCCCCTTTGGTTCACTAATCCTTATTTCTTATTAGCTCACATGGTTGCACTTCACTCCCTTCAAAAGCTGCACAGGATTACATAAAACCCTCTGCATCAGCTGCTCCAAGGCAGTCGTCACCACCAAACACTACCAATGATTCAAACACATTCAGGTTTCACCCTCTAATCATGGTAGTAAGGAAGTTCTTGACATCACTGGAAATCTGAGATGTATGTGTGAAAGAGGTCCGATCATCTCTAACTCAATATATACTATTAGTTGGCTTCATTCCCTGAAATCAAACACTTCTAACTTCTAATCCATCGCCCTGGCTGCACCTTTAAGGCCTTGCAAACCCAGGCAGATTCAAGCATAAGCATATCCTATCCACTGGTAGTCCAGACTCAGACTCATGTCAGTTGCACTACATTGAATACATCTAATACAGAGTATCGCTTGTTGCTTCTGTTTCGTGCCTCATCAGCGATGAAGAAACTGAGTTTGTGGTCAGCAAGCAATGTCCACTAAGGAGTACTGCCCAAGATCAAGATGGAAAATGGCACTCTGATGGGATTACATACTCACTAAACCAAATTTCATCTAATAATAACCACATGTTCATGCCCCATTACTCTTTGCCTATATATAAAGATAGACGAGGAGAACAAAATCAGCACACATCCCTTAGCAATGTTCATTAGTTCGTTACTGCCAAGGCTACAGTTTATTAAATAAAATAGCCACATATTTTAAATCAAAGTAAGAAACCTTTGATAGTGCAGCACCATGTAACTCAGCAAGTTGGCTCTGAAATTCAAGTAAATGAAAGAATGAGAAAACAGAAAAATAAATCTGATATAAATAACAGTACGGAGAAAGAAGTAGCACACCTTAATTCGATAAGCTTCAGCAAGCTCCTCTTGCAAATTTTGATTCTCTCTTAAGCAACCGCCTAACTTTTTCTGGAGGTTCTCAATATCCTGTTCCAAAGCTGCTGTCCTGAATAGTTACAACAAAAATATTGCTTTGGTTGCACAGTGAATAAAATGGAAGATTAAACAAGATATGGAAGCACCTCTGAGTAAGCATTCGAGTTGCAACAGAAACATAACCAGGCCCAGCTTGTTGCATACACAATTGCTCAATATCTTTTCTGAGCGCATCACGCTCTGCAAAAAAAGTATCAGTCAGCACACCCTGTGCTACAAGAACATATACATATACATATACAATGACAAAATCATTAAAAAGGCTCTTAAATGCCTCCAGAAATAAATGTAAGTCTAAGTCCATCCAGGAAAAATGAGAGAGCACACTATCCAAAAGATCAGCCTTTTTCTCAAAATGACATACTTATACGTATTGGAATTTGGAAACAAATATAATGAAATGAACCAAGTACTTGGGCAGCTCTTTCATGCTTTTCCAGAAATTGCATCATACTGGCAAACATAATAACAAAGTAACTCTTGAATTTCTCAGGAAATAAAATAAGTTAAGTGATGAATCCCAGTGTGCGCTCCTAATACTTCATCTAGGAGTACTATATAAGAGGGCATAATTTCTCGTTTTATAGAAGCAAAGGAATTCCAGTTAATTATCTGCAGTTTTTTCATATTTAATAGGTTGCATAGTTATACTGCGTCCTCCTATATATTAAATGAGGCAGCTGAATTGAACTGCTTCAACAACAACAAAAAAAATTACTGAAACTAATGAAGAGTTGATCTACAGAGAACTGCATTAATAAACATCGCAAAAAAGCAGTATGATATATGATGGCATTGATTAGCAAAATAAGTACAGATGACAATCTTGTGTTGTGTAGCACAGTGCACAGATGTGATGTGAGTCTTACCTTGCTGGAGATCTTCAACTCGGCGAGTTAACACTTCAACAAGGTCTACTTTTTCATCCATCTCTACAGAACAGAGAAAGGGGGGGGGATTCTTGAATGACCAAAAGCATTTTGATATCATACTTATTGGAAAACTTAATAGCAAATTTATGAGAAATAGAAGCATGTTGAGGTCATTACACAATTATTTGATTATAACTACAATAACAGTCTTCCTGAAAAAAAATCAAACTATCCACACGAAGCACAAATACACTAGACTAGCAAGGGCACTTAGATTTATAGCATATCCTGAGAAGGTACGGTAGAAAAATATTTGGGTCCTGTGAAGAAAATGGCTTCTGAGGGCATGATCCCATGGCGAGCAATGGTACTAGAATCATATGACTAGGAAAGTGGAGCTTCAGACCATAAATTGTTCTAACAGGGAAAAGGCCAGAGAATGCAGATGGAAAATAAAAACAGATGACTAGCTAAGCCCCAAGAACAAATCATAATGACCAAAACTTGGTTTAAGAAAAAGGAATCATAAAACATGTTCTATCCTACTCCCTCCATTCCAAACTATAGTTCACTTTAGCTTATTAAGTCAAACCTCTAACTTTGACCAAGTTTTCAGGAAAAATATATTAACATCTACAAGTTCAAATAAACACTCCATCGAAACAGATTTCATAGAAAATTTCATGAAACTAATTTGATGATCTAAATATGTCGGTGCATTTTCTATGAACTTGGTCAAAGCTGAAGAAGGTTGACTTAGGACAAAGCCAAAGCGAACTATAATTTCATTCAAAAAAAGGGTGAACTATATTTGTAACAAAAGAAGTGTTAAATTAAACCATCATATGGTATGTTCGAGAAAAAACCATTGTAAGGTACCAGTTTAAATCATCATATAAACAAAAGTCTGTTGAAAATATAAGTAAACCTGCACTTTAAACAACTTCATATTTCCTGCAGTCAAGAAATTACCTTTTGCCACTTGAACAAGACATATTCTGACATATTCTAATTGATGAAGTATTTCAGAGAAGGTTGATCAAAATCAGTAATCTGAATCAGAATTTGGGATTTACCATATTGTAGCCCTTCAACACGTCGTAACAATACTTCCAAAGAATTCTGTTTTTCATCCTTTTCTGTTTAGAATCATAAAGATAATTTAATTGCATGGGTCTCATTGTAGCAAGTATAACACAATTAAATAACTTTACTCAAAACAGAAATGAAATCACATGCCACTGCCCAAAAACAAACTTCAATGTAATACTTTTTGCTGGAAAATGGATCAGATATGTCAGAGTTTTTTTTAATGAAGATATGTCTGGTTAAGTGATGCAAGAGGCAACAAACAGTAGGACAGTAGGGAACATTGGAAACTACACAAAAATTTGCTAGTTCAATTCACTCAACAATTTTTGCTCCCTGACAACAGGCAAAAGCAGAAGCAGAATTTAAGGCAGGGACTGACAAAGTACCTCATGGTGATATGTGACATGGGAATACATTTGCTGTAATCCTTCTATAATGACTATTTAAATTGTGGGAGAGAGAATTGAGTCTAAACCACAAATGTTAACACTCATTCAGGAATCAAATTTATAAACAGTTGCATACAAGAGTCATGCCAAATAAGATCTTAATATCCTGGGTGGTGACATTGATTTTGGTAAACCTCGATGTTTTCATCATTTATTTTGTAATCCAACTTCAACTTGTGCTTTCAGTTCTCACATACAAACAGAGCTCTCCAACCATAGTAGCAGCAAGGTGGCACACAAAGTCCTCAATAATTAGGATAGCATGATAACCTTTCATGTGCCCATGGCCATGTACACCACTGATTCAGTACAGACTACTTTCTGCGCTATGGAAATGCAATTCCTTTTCACTGATGGGATTAATTTAGTTGGCAGCTATCCACAATAACCTCCAATATATATATGACATATAATGACATGTGATCAACAGTGCACTCTACTTGGAAAGAATTTTCGATTAATCACGTGAGACAGAGCAAGAATTTTGGATTGATCAAATGAGACAGAGCGGTCTAGTCTTTGGATAAACACCCACTATGATGTAAGAACGAAGAACTAATAACACCATAGCACAAAGGGAAGCTAGAACAGACAAATAATAACACCAAAGGCTGAAGATTACCGCGCTGGAGCTCCTCGACGCGACGAAGCAGTTCGGAGGAATCTGCAGCTTCGTCCATTTCAAAGCCCACCCAAGGCCTTGCAGGGGCAGACCAAGTTAAGGACACGGGTGTATGTTATAATAATTAAAAAAAAACGGGTGTACACATGAATAAGGGCGGATCCAGTAAATTTTTTTGCAAAAACTTCGAAGTTTGGAGGGCTTGTCAAATAGCTAATAGTTTTAAGTTAGGGTTTCGGTGCTCAGCTTCAAGAGAAGGGAAGAGAAGGGGTGGAAGTACCTGGTGGATACTCGTCGCCGGCGAAGAGACCAACTAAAAGCCTCAGAACCTGGCTTAGGGCGGCGGCGGCGGCGGCCGCCCACCAGTCGTCGA
>DXKC01000224.1:0-21135 GCA_031170775.1 Cymbopogon citratus
TTTGGGTGTATTAGAATGAGAACAAATGAATGTTTCTTAAGAAGTAACTTTATTTATAGCATTGCAGTACCATTTGCTATCTAAGATTACTGTTTTTTACTCTATGCATGAAGATCAAATTACTATTCTTTGTAATTTTAAATTTAGATAAACTAATCACATTCGTCTATATACTTTTTTGTAAATACTATATCGATCATATAAATGATCTAGGATTCAAATTTGGTTCTTTTTTAACTTTTAGATTCTATCGATGGTGAAAGTGGTGGTGAACAAAATAAAATGGAGATAGGTCAAATTCTTTTTCAAAAAAATAAGAAGAGAAGGAGAAACTTTTAAAGAACACTCCAAAAAGGATAAAGAAAGAAAAAAAAGCAAAATCGATGGTGAAAGTGGTGGTGAACAAAATAAAATGGAGATAGGTCGAATTCTTTTTCAAAGAAATAAGAAGAGAAGGAAAATTTTTTAAAGAACACTTCAAAAGGAGAAAGAAAAAAGCAAAAAATTTAAAGAACACTTCAAAAAGAAAAACAAAAGGGAAGCAAATTTATTTTTTAAAGATGCCGCGCCAGGTAGGGGTCGAACCTACGACCTTCTGCTTAGGAAACAGACGCTCTATCCACTGAGCTACAGGCGCTTGGTGCTTGTGGAAAAGAATGTATCTTTTAATATGATAGTTGAATCAATTCACCCTCCTAAAGAGGAGTCGAGAATCCGTGGGGACGGCGGCGGCGAAGCGAGAATCGAACAGAGCGCCACCGCCGCCAAGGAAGCAAACCGAGAACAACTCAATCCGCTGTCCATGGCGCTGCTGATGGAGCCCGGTGCTGAGCCCTTGACTGAGAGCGAGCAGGCCGACCTTGCCGGCATAGCCGCCATCAAGGAGTCGGCGGCGCGCGAATTCAAGGAGCAGGGGAACCAGTTCGTCCGGATGGGCCGGAAGCACTACGCCGAGGCGGTCTCCTGCTACACGAAGGCCATCGCCCAGATGGAACCCCTGTCCTCCCTCGACGCATCTGCCGCAGCTGACGCCTCCGTTCTCTTCGCCAACCGAGCACTCGTCAACCTCCTCCTCGGCAACCACCGACGGGCCCTCGACGACGCCGAGCAGGCCATCCGCCTCTGCCCCTCCAGCGTCAAGGTAACCCGCTCCTTCTTGTTTAGTACGTTTTGGATCCGGCGGAGGAGCTGGCCCGTGATGTGAGATGTTCTTGTAGCTAGGCGTACTACCGTGCAGTGAAGGCGGCGCTTGCGCTCGACTTGTTGACGGACGCGGCGTCCTTCTGCCGGAAGGGGCTCGAACAGGACCCCGCTAACGAGGAATTCAAGAAATTGTTATCGGAAGTGGACGCAAAGCTGAGAGAGCAAGACCGTCAGAGAGCCAAGGTTGCACAAGCAATCGCCAAAGCCAAGGTCTCATTTTGCATAACAATTGTGCTATACTAATATTGGGATTCAAATTTGTGGAGTTGACCAGGGCTATTGAGTGTATGTAGGATCTTGCTGCTGCTATGGAAAAGAGAGGAGTGAAGCTTGGGAAGGCAACCTATCAAGAGCTGACAGGGGTGAAGAAGCCAAAGCTGGATGCGCAGGGCGTGCTCCACTGGCCTGTTCTTCTGCTCTACCCAGAGGTCATGTCGAGTGACTTCATTGAGGATTTTCCGGATACGGATACTTTCTCACCCCACCTTGATGTCATATCCTTCTGAATCACATGAGGCTTTCTTTGGTTGAGTTAAAATGTGTAGATATATGATTAGCTTTACTGAATTTATGGTAATGGTATCCTTAACTATCAAACATGTTCTCAGAAAGTTCTCCACCATTGCCATGGGATGAGAACCACGCTTACACAAGGGACTCAATCGAATTGTATTATCAGGTTTGTGTGGATTGAATTTAATTTTCCTTGAGAGTAAACCCCTACTTCCTGCTAAGCGTTATGATTACAACTTTTTTCAGAAAAAAGAAACAATGTGTGATGTAGCCTCTTCACCTTCATCAAACACTATAACAAAAATTGATGCTTGATTTTGTGTACGGACAATTGTTGATCCTTTGTTCTTTTAGATGCTGGAAAGTTCTGTTTAGGCAACGTGAACCATAGGTAAATCTGGCAGGGAAGTCAACATAAAACAACATCTTCTAGTGAACTCGCAGCACCTGCACATTTAAGCTGTCCTGTAATTAGGAAATAGTCACAGGACATAGATTAAGGTTGGACATAGCTTAATCCATGATTATGATATAATCATATAATTGAAACATTAGTATTGGCTATACTCAATTACTCAAACAATTGTCACTGGTTCTATTTCATTGCTGTTAGTGGCTATTGGTGACAACCTGAAAAATGACAGCCATGGCATCACATCTGATGAGAAATGAAGAGATTGGCAACTTCAAATTTCAAACCTATCACAGAGATCGCTGTTGTCACCATCTAATCCAATTTGTCAAATTCAGTAACATTATTGGTTTAACCTCATTCATTACTGTTCGGTTTGGCATCCTACTGCGGGTTTTATTACAGGTCAGCTTCAAGAAATTGAAGGTCAATTCTTTACTCTGACTACCTATATTCACCTTTATGCACTAGGCTGGTTCTGACAAACCTTTGTCCAAAAGTGAAGTATTAAGATATCTTCTAGAAGGCACTGTAGATCCAAAGGTGCTTCCAGATAGCCTGCTTGACAGGGAAGATGAAGAACATGACAGTAGCAAATGTAGTACCGTTACATCAAGTATGTAAACTAGAACATGCTCTTTATTTTTGTTTCTTTTAGCTTACAATACCATCAGACATACCTAAGGAAAATAGCACGGTGGAATCTGTGCTGCTGTTCTTTTTTGTTATTACTGTTAGGAAGGGGTTTAAATGTTCTTCCATATATTCCTCTATTAGCCAAATTACAATACTGCAAGAAACTCTGTCATGTTATACTACTGTGTCTTTTATACAACTCCTTGCATTTTGATGTGCAGCTGATGGCTCCAGTAAGTGGATCAAAGTAAAAGAAGGAAAAACACTTCAAGAAGTGCTGCAGGATAAAGGCTATATCGTTCCTGCAATTCCTGGTCTGTTCCTTCAATCCTTGTATATCCTGCATATGTAGTTCATGCAGTATTTTTAGTATCCGATGGAGGATAATACCATCACTTGTTCACTTCATATGCAGTGTTCTTTGTTGTTTCAAGAAAGTCCGCCTTCTATAAAGACTTCAAGGCTGGAAAGTGGTCTTTGCCATGAAACAAAACAAACCGGACACTGAGGTTCAGCTTCAATCGATCTCAGAGATGGCAGCGGATATGGTAAGAAAGCGGAAGGTGCCGGCTTGATCATGATCCTTGGTTTAAAAGGAGTTTGCTTCTTTCAGTATCTGCAAACTGACAGTCTTTTGTTTCCCACCTTTTTTCGCGATTGGTGGCCGAGGATATGTTACTGAGATAGACAGAAAACACAAGGCAATGTAATATGAATTTCTATGTGAACCGATTCGGAGCGTTTAGCATGGATTTAGTGTGTTAAGTCTCAATTGATGGATGGGCTTGTGCCTGAGCTTGCTTGTATGGCTACTACAGATGCTCTTTTCCCATGTATATTGTGCGACTTTGCGAGTCTTATGACTCTTATGGCCACATGTTTGCTCTCAGATCGAGCAACACACTTGGGATGTATGCTTTGCCTCTGGCTCTGGGAGCCGATGATCTTGTGCTGCCATGTTCTCGTTGTTCCTGCAACGATGAGGCAAAAGTTACCGCCCTCCTGGGCAGCAGCCAGCAGTGCGAGTTCCAGGATACGAACAGGGGCGCTGCACACTGCGGTTGTGGCGGTGGCGCCGGAACCAAAGCCAGGTGTCTGCTCTGCGAAACTTGGTGCGTGCATGGAATACAACAGGCCGCAACTGCAACAAGCACAAGGCGAGAAACGGCGGAAGACAACAAGAACGGCCGCCTCGGCCTCCGCTCATCTCTATCCCGAGCCGCGGCTGCCGCCGGTCCGCCAGCGCCAGGGCCAGGCACAGCCTGTACATGACAAAGCAGGAGGCGTTGCTCAAAAAAAACAAATCGGCTTGGCTAGTATTCTGCCTGTGCGGTGCGCGCGCGTACAGACTACAGAGCAGTACAACTACAGCACGATCGATCGATCTTCTCTTCTTATATAGAGAAGCGCCGTAGCGAGCCAAAGGATTATCACGGTGCCCCAGCCACAGGAACACGTACAAAGTATAAGCGTGCGCGCCATGGAGCAAACCGAGGCGCCGGCAGCGGCGGTGAACGTGCCGCCTGGAGCGGGAGTGGAAGGTGGCGAGAGCGAGACGATGGCGAGGAAGCCGGCGACGACGGCGCTGAAGGTTGTGGTGGCCGTGGACGCGAGCGAGGAGAGCCTGCACGCGCTGTCGTGGGCGCTGGACAACATCGTGCGGTGCCACCCGGACGCGACGCTCGTCGTCGTCCACGCCCAGCACGCCGTCGCCCACTTCGCCTACCCCGTCGCCGCGCACGGTATCGGATACCACACCACCCTTCTTGCTCCTATCCTAGCCATCGGGCCGAAATCTGACACCTGAATTGTTCGTGCCACGTACGCTGATGGTGACCCAAAACCAAAAGCCGTCGTGTACGCCCCGTCCGCGGCGGCCGAGTCCATGCACAGCGTGGCGCAGGAGGAGAACTCCCGCAGGATCGTGGCGCGCGCGCTGGAAATCTGCAAGGAGAGGCAGGTGGGCGCCACGGCGGCCGTCGTGGAGGGCGACGCCAAGGAGGCCATCCGCCAGGCCGTGGAGCGGATGCACGCCGGGCTTCTCGTCCTCGGCAGCCGGGGCCTCGGCGCAATCAAGAGGTAGAGACCACCGCATTTGACTTGTTGCCATACGATGCCATCGAAAACCTGTGTCGATGATGGACTCATGTGTGTTCTCTGTGGCGACGCAGGGCGTTCTTAGGCAGCGTGAGCGACTACCTCATCCATCACGCTTGCTGCCCAGTGCTGGTCGTGAGGCCCAGGCAGACCAAGTGAACTCTGACGCCTGCGTTCTCAATCTCAACTCAAGTAGCACTACAGTAATGTAGTCAAGTGCCCTGTGCGGTCCATAAGTGCGACCAAGCTTACTCTATGTGTACAATATGTATGTTCATACAAAAATTACAAACCGAATAAACAACCGATGCATTGGCACGTATATCTGCACACATTTATTCAAAGCGTCTCCTTGCCTACACTTCTGAACTCTGCCAATCACCTATTCACATTACGCCCTCTGAACCATTTATAACCTACACGCATTCCTTTATAAATGCAAAGGTTAATGTATTCTAAAATCTCAGTCACGCACGCGCACTAGGAAACGATAAATAAACCAACATGCTTTCAGGCTCAACAGAGTACATAAACCATTTCAAAACTCATAAATCAATGTATTCAAATGATTCGAGTTTTCTTCATGTTCGCTTGAAATGTTCTCGTATAAATCTCTCAGCATGAGACGGATACCTTTCCCTGATGTATGCACGAAGGCACTTCTGGTATGAGAAATCAATCCAAACACCATCTGTTCGAACAACAAAAAGGCATCTTGACTTCCTGAACTCAGGGTGCCTATCAACCTTCAAGGAAAATCCAAGTTAAGAGAATCAATTATATATACAGTTCTGAATTATAAGTACAGATTTGAGATTTGCTGTCAATGATGTATCAAGTATTTGCAAATTACCCTAAACCTATCCAAACTAACTTTGCATGAGGGTGTGGTGTAGTATTATTTTGCAAGCTCCTTTGTATCCAGCACAAAAGCTTGATATAAGCACAAAGCACTTTGACAGAGAAAACGCTTCCACTTCATGGAAGGAATTATCTAATCATGACCGCAAACAATGCCAAATGATTACATAAATGATTCATATAATACATGGTACTGATTGATCTTGAAAGGAAGATCAACTTCAATATAGCATCAATCAAACTAAACTTATATCAGATATGGAATTTATATCTCCTTACAACAGAGTTGGTGTGAACACTTCCCAGGTGCAGAGGTGAGTCTATAGAAGTGTTGAAGTTTATTGGTCTAACAGGCAAATGTGCATAGCCAACCAGCTCTACATTATAATACAGTTTTGTAGCTTTGCTACTTTAGTGGTCGAGTTTAATGGATGAAATGAAGGACCATTTCTTAACCAGAATACATTTTTCTCATAATAAGGTGGACTAACACATTTGATAATTATCATAAATTAATACAGATTTATTCAGAGCAGAATGTCATGAAATACCATTGGTAGCACAAGATGCGTGTGCCATTGCCTCATTTGTTTTCGGTATGTACAATCATACATACATGATGCAAAGTGTCAGCAAATGATTGGGACCTAAACCTGACCTGATTGGCAGCTTAGGGCTATGTGGAGCTCAACCCAGGCCACCAACAAGGCAGGGTTGCAGAAAGGACCAGAAAGATAAGTCGATCGCCCAATCAAGACCACACTGCTTTATGCCTCCCTTAACAAACCTGAATCTGATCAACTGAAGTTCAATCTCAAGATGGCATTTCAACTAATAACCTATGGTGAACAGAACCTGAACTATCAGTGACTCTATACCAGGTGTACTGAAGATCTTTCACCCTCAACCTGACAATCTGACCTTAACAATGATCAATGACTCTAACCCAGGTCTACTGAAGGTATGGTGTAGCTGGCCACCTTCATGCACATGGAGTCAGTTATAGCCCACATAAGAGGCGGAGCTAGGTGGGTCGTGGGTTCAACAGGGTTAGTTAACCCCTACAAAATCTTGTTAATCCTATTCCTTTTGTTGGAGGATGAAGCCAGATATTTCTTTCCATTATATCAAAAAAAAAAAAGGACCCCAGCAGATTGGATGGCTGGACCTGGCCCTGATCCACACAAAGATCTTCAACAATGAGGTGGCTGGTCGACTGTGCCACTGTGATTTGATCAGGGCAGCACAATCAAATGAGGCAAAGAACCAGACTAGCTAGTAGCTGCAGGGCTCTAACTTAAATTAAACTGACCCCAAAAGAAACTAGTATCTAGAACAAGCAGCCGCCGAATAATAACGTCTACAAGAAAATCACTGCATTAATTAATTAATTCATTCATTCTTCTTCTTCTGTTTTTTGGTAACTACTAACATGTAGCAAGTATTCCATGTTGTCAACAGAAAATCAATATTAACTAGTGAATGAAATTGCGCAACTGTTACTACTGGCAGAGTGGCAGACTCACCATTATAGCGTCAAGTCCACACCCAATTTTGTCCTGCGCACGTGGATGGTAGGAGAGGAGTTTCTCCACGACGACATTTTCGTCCTTTGGGCAGAGACATTCGCCATCTCCGTATCTGCTCGGACGCACGCAGCTTGGTTAGAACTTACAAGGGAAGAGGAAAGTCTCGACCACAGCATTTCCATTCTCACCAAGTTCATTACAACTGCGGAAGGAGAAAGGAGGTGATCACCTCTCAGAGTGCAGGATATCCTTGATGAGCTGGATGACGGGGTCGATATCGCGGAGGATCTCCGCCTCCGCGACCCTAAACGGCAGCGGGGGCTCCTGCGTCGTCACAACCGGCGGGTCGGCGAGCTTCGAAGGCGGCGGGAGCGCCGGGGGCGGGGCCTCGCCGGCGGTGGGAACCCCGGAGAGGAGTCGACGGCGGGGCACCGGAGCCGCCCACGGCGCGAAACGGGAGGAGCGGAGGAGGATGAACGGGGCCCCGGCGTGGGGAAGGCAGACGGCGGCGGCCATGCCGCCCGAGAGGGGGGGATTGGAGAGCGTGGTGTGTCGTCAGAGCCGCGTGGAGTGGATAGCTGCACTGCACAGCAAACAGTTCGACCCCGGAGCTCTCCGCGCGCCTCCGCCAAACATCGCAGAGCACGCATGTGCCCACATAGTTGGGCCATAGGCGGATAGGCCCGTAGCCCATATAGGTTGGAGGCAATACGAGTGGTGTCCGGATAAAGGTTTTTTTTTTAACTTTGTGATGATGATGAACATCGAAGATAAACGCAGTCTCAATGCAGACTCCATCATAGAGTCTAAGCATATTTATTAGACTTCTATTTATTGTAATTTGTTGATATGGCATCATATTTATTGAAAAGAGAGGGAGAAAAACTAAGACTAGTCTATGATATTTTCAAGGTAATAAATGCGTTAGACTCTACCATAGAGTCTACACTGTTAATGCCCTAACACCAGATCAATGGTAGAATTATAGCTACATTATGCATAATTAGGACAACAATACACGGAAAACCCAAGGTGATGTAAATCCACTATATGGGACACCATTTCACCACCCCCAATCAATCATCTCCAGAAGCGGTCTTTGCTAAAATTGCAGTGCTCCATTTGTTTCAAATTGTAAAGCATTCTGAATTTTCTAAATACCATGTTTTTAAGATGTATTTAGATATATTCTATACTTAAGTGCATGGTAAAAACATTGTACCTAGAAAAGGTAGAATGTTGGTATTTTGTGATGATCTACTAAGTCAATTCTCAAACCGACTGATCAAACTGAAGTACTCTAAAAAATTGATGCTCTACTCAGTAGATCCTCAAACTGATTGATCAAATCAAAGTAGTACTCTTGAACGTAGAATGAGCTCAACAAGTTCAGTGCTAATACAACCACAACTAAACCTTGAAGAACAAGCTTGAGGCGGATTGACTAGAGCCATCAAATTTGGACAACTTCACTTCTCCTTCCTCTCTTCTCTCATATTTGTGTTGAGCGTGTTCTACGTTTGCTCACTCTCTCCAATGACAACTACGATTGGGCAAAACATGCTAGGGATTTTGTGCATACCACCCCTCATGAAACGCTCAACCGTTGTATAAAATCAATGGTGCATAAGCTTATACAAGAACCGCTGAAATGTAATAGTATATCTGCATAGATTGTTCAAAGAGGCTCCTCGCTTGCTGAGTGAGAAGCATATCTCGGATTGTTCATCGGCACAAACCAACAGACCCCATAACTGAGGTACACTAACAGTGTAGACAGTTGATTGACCATACAATTCAAATAACTGTCGCTACAATTCAAATTGGAGCGATCCGTTAATGAGCTGCGGAACAAATGCAGCATGTTCATAAAGATGGAACGGCTCTGGAACTAAAATTGTATTAGTGTACAATTAAATGGGGGCACCATCACTTTGGTCCCAACCACCAAGTCTGTCAGCAGGATCATAATTTGTGAACAGCCGGAACTCATTGCCCAGTTTGTTTGAATGCCGAGGCTTGAAACCGCAGGGACGAACATTCAACAGCTCCAATGCCCGATCCTTCTGAACTTCCCCTGGCAATATAAAGTGATTCCAACTGAATTTTCGTTCGACAAATATACGGTTGAACTGTGCTTTCAATATGAAACAAAGAGACCTTTTTATCGAAAGGGAAATGCTGAGACTTCAATAAGGAATAACAGTACAATTCGGAACTGTCAGCACAACTGATGCTACAATGGTTTAAGCAACATCATATATAATTGCATACAAGTAGAAGCAGATGACGCCATCATACATGTGCGACTCAGGCACTATTAAGACAAATGGACCATTTTGTCAAAACTAACAAGGTGCAATGAAGTCTGAAGTCATCATCAACACCCTTGGCTATATTATATAAGGTGAAACTACCATACAAGAGTCAAATAAGAATGTTTAGTGATTGCAGAAGCAACATTAAAATACCAAAGCAATATCAAACTAATCATGTTCACTTGACGCAGAATTATGACTTGCTTATTGATTGCAGAACAACATTAAAATACCAAAGCAATATCAAACTAACCATCCTCGAAACAGTTGAAGTCATCATTAACATCCTTGGCTAGATTATAAAGGTAGGACTTCCACACTAACTTATTGATTGCAGAGCAACATCAAAATACAAAAGCAATATCAGATTAATCGCTTTCACCTGCCAGGGCATTGCCATGAGCCCCAGTTACCTGTGAGCAGCAGCAGGAATGAACCTTCAGGCTGTGCGAGGAAAGACACCGTCTTTGCAACCTTTTCCAAGCATTCCTTACTCTGCACCAACAACCAACGAATAATCACCATTTCTCCTCGATCTTTCCTCTTATCTCAAATGTTAACAACTAATCAAACACTTTTTAATAGGTCATCTCTGGAAGGGTTGAAACACTACCAGATAGGGAGGGTCGGCAACGACGACGCGGTAGGCGTGCTTCATCACCGGCGGCAGGTCCTCCGGTCGGTTGTAATCGTAGAAGGTGAAGTCACCGCCGTACTGCCCGAACCGCTCGTCGTACTCAAGCAGCTGCGCGGGCACTCCCGGGTCGGTCTTCTTCAGGTAGGCGTAGAGCGTCGGGCACGCGATGCAGGCCACGGCGCCGGCGGCGGAGCCTGAGCCAGAAGGGGAGACGAGGCGGACGACCTCCTCCACCAGCGCCCGCGCGGTGCGCTCGTCGTACCAGAACTGGCTCAGCCGCCAGTCCTCCGGGACCAGCTCTACCCCGCCTTCCCCTTCATCCTGCTCCTCCGGCCGCTGTTGTTCCGCCAGGAACTCCCGGAGCGCCTCCATCGCCGCAGCGCTCAGCTGAGGCACGTCGTCGTCGTCTTCCTCCCTCCTGACCTCCCCGCCCACCCTCTCATCCTCCACACCACTCGCCGCCATCGCATCCACCGGTGGTCCGCTGCAGCGAGGACTGACGGCGGCGGCGGCGGCGCAGGGCACCCTGTAGTAAACGCTGCGCTGATCCACAGTCCACTCCTCCAATACGACGGACCAAATGGGCTTAACGAAATGAGCATTTATGGAGTCAGCATGGGCCGCGTCGGCCCAAGGCCCAGTGAGCCTGGCGGAAAGAGCCTCCAGTAATAAAGCGGAGTGGCAATGGAATCGCTCTCGCAGGGGAGACGAGGGGAAGGGAGCGGAAGAGAGGTGGGTGACCGCCGCGCCTCCGCCCAGCCTTCCAGTTCCAGGCGTGGCGAACTAGGCAAGCGGCACGCTCCGCTCCGCCTCCGCATACGCTTCTCGAGTGAGCTCCAGTCGTCGCCGCCGCCGTACGCAGCAGCGGAGACCGGCGAGTCAACAGGGAGCAGAGGGGGAGGAGGGGAGCAGTTCGTGTTCGCCCGGTCACCGCCCACCCGCCCGGAGCATTCCCGCTGCTGCGTCCGCCTCAGTTTGCCGTCGCCCTGCTGCACGTACGGCTAGGGTTTGGAGATAGATCCGCCCGCCTCCTCGCCGTCTCGCGTGGAGGCGCGCCGTGGTGCGGGGAGGAATAGAGGGAGTGCCTGGCTCGCGCGGTTTTGGTTCCTTGTTCTCGAAGCTTCGGGGCGCGCGATCCGGTTCCGTCGCAATCGGTAGCAATGTCGGGCTCGTCGGCGGCAGGGGAGGACATTGTGCAGCACCTATCGTCCAATTCCAACCCGTCTTCGGAGAAGCTTGCCAAGCTCGAGGCCCGCATGGCTGGCAAGGCTGTGTCCGCGCCATCGTCACCGCCGCACCATCCCATGGCTGCCCCCGCCTCCGCCCCCGCCATATCCTTCATGGACCAGGAGGAGCTGCCTGAGACTTCCTCTTCCGATGACGATGTCAGTTCTAAACCTTTGAGCTTGTCCTCTTACTTTCCCCTTCCTTTTTGGCTCCAGTAGCGTGGTCGCTTTGCATCTTTGATTTCCTTGCTCACACATTGGCTATGTTGACGATCTCTTTCTCGCCAGAACTATTTGTGCTATTTCTATATTTATTATAAACATGTGCACGTGGTTTGCTAGTGTAACTGACCACAAATTAGTCAAAAAAGTAATTCAACATCTAGTTTTATCCTTATTATGCTAGCACTGATCCAATTCCATTATTCTGTTTTCGCTGATTAGAACTGCGAGGAGTTTTTGATACAAAAGAATACCCTAAAGCGTCCGAGATCTCCAGATGGTGACAACATCCTTGCTCTTGGAAATTTTGAGGTGGGCTCATCTGTTAGAAACTGAATAGTTTAATCTCTTACTGCATTCTGTATGCTCATGAGTCTGAATATTCTTTTCACTTGGTCGATTCTCTTGTAATTTGAGAATCAGGGTTCGGCAAATGAGGCAGCAAAGATTTTAGATGCCACGGATACAAGACCATCCTTGGACAATACAAATAGGAAAAAACAAGGCCGTGGAAGGGGTCGTGCTGGTACAGGCCGAGGCCGTGGCTCAAAGACGGCTGATCAAACAAGACTGACTTCGAATTCCTCAGCAGTTGTAACAAATGGTCAACTAGATAAATTAACCAACAAGGTACGATGTGCCTGTACCCAGATTCTCATGTGCACTTCTGTCTCTTCTCATCAGAGCTATTTCTAGGTCATTTGATAATTTATACCTAAACACAATGAATATATTATTGCAGAAATTGTTGTTTTGAAGGCACCTCCTATTTAAGGGTAAAGTTTGGTCAGTAACAGGATGTATAGATCTTCTAGTAAATTATGAACATTTATGACTTAATAAAAGTTGGTAAATAAGACCAAATTTGCACCTACCCATAGATATCTGTAACACTTTTGAACTACATAGTGAGAATTTTGAAATTTTGCAGATCTAATGAAATAGATGAACTTGTACAAGCTTATGTTCAAAGATAGCCTGGACTTGTTCAATTTTAATAATCTCTTGATCAAAGTACTTGGATACAAGATCTCCCATCTGAGAGTGTTCTTCTGAAGGATATGTTTTCAGATAAACTCATTAACAGGTCATTAGTGCTTTTAACTTTTTACATCACGATTCAAATGGTTTTGAAAAACAGCAGGACGCCCCAGGCCTTGTTTGTGACAATTGGCCACACGGATATTTTGAAAGGTTTTGGGTAAACCATTATGTTTGACCCTACACTAATGCTTTTTGCCCTATGGACATAGAACTATTTTCTCCATAATCCATATTTACAATCTGCATCACCGGAAAGCGTCAACACTTGTGCATATACAAAAATGCATTTAATGATGAACAGCTGATCAATGAACCCTATTGCACGGTAATTTATCCTAACCTGCTAATTATGAGCACAATTCAACAGGAATCCTGGTCGAGTGTTCAACTGGGCCATGACGACAGGGCTGCTTTACAGGTAACCCCGTAAAGTAGTATTGTGTAGTTAAGATTTTCTCAGAAGTAATAAAGCATAAGCAGTGTTGGTGAAATATTTTACTGATGCTATGCCACTCTGGATGTTATGAATAAACTGTACCAAAAATCTCTATGTGTTCTCGTTTTTGTTTTTCTTAAGCACTCTCCATTTAATAGGAAGAATTGTCAATGTTACGTGGCAAAGTTGCATCTTTGGAGGAGGAACTTTCTAAATCGCGTCAGGAAGCAACAAATTACCATCAACTTAGTGATAGGCTAGCAAAGGTAAGGAGATACTTGCTATTTAAACATGTATTTTTAGTGTCTTGACATGTTGGCTTTGCATTATTCTTACAGGAATTGAAGGATCTCAAAGATCATGACCAGCAAATGAGATCTAAGGTTGGTAGCATGTTATCTTATGGTTCACCATATTTGTTTTAGCTATTGCCATTCTTTCGTTTGTGTACACTGGTCCGTTATATTTGGAAAACTTAAATCCACTGTTTAGGCATATCATGATGAATAACTGTAGGAAGTATCTCACTTTCTTCTATATGCACATGATCTTCTACTATTGTCACCTGTCAGAAGCTGTTTGTGTCAGTATGTACAATATACTCTTCCTTATAATGGTGATGCGCACTACATATGTAATTTTTTTTAGATCAATGGAGATTTTACTTAAGTGCATATGTGCTTGCTGCATGCATATTTTTTGTCCACATGGTTTGATGTGGGTTTTGCGCTTTCCTTTTTTTTTATTTCTTTTGTGTGATGGGAGCCATGGTGGTAGTGAGCTTAATGTACTTGTTTAGCTTCAAGGCAGTCTTAATATTTGTGTGGTTGAGAAAATCTACTCATTCCTAACTGTGCTCATGTTTTCATTAATGAAGCAAATGAAGGTCCTGTCTGATCTGCTGATAGCTGTGTCAAAAGCAGAGAGGCAAGAAGCGCGAATGAGGATAAGGCAGGAATCTTTCAGACTTGGGAATGTTGGTGTTATGAGGTAATTTTCCAATATCCGAGCACTTGATCCAATAGCATCCAGAGTGGCCCTTTTGGGGGGCGGGGGGGATGATACTTCCAGGCTCTTTATCAAGTGTGCCTTGTAAAATTGACACCTTAAATTTTTTAATATCAGATGCTGTTTATTCTCTTATGTTTTTTTGGTATGAATTGTTTATTGTGACATTGTTTTGGTTAATGCTACCCTTATCCATAACTCAGAGCTGGGACTATCATATCTGAAACTTGGGAAGACGGACAGGCAATAAAAGATCTTAATTCTCACCTGGTGAGTCTGCAACCCCATAGATATGTCTACTTGAGTACACATATTAGAAGATAATGATTTGACCAGGCAGTAGAACTTGTATCTGCACGGTGCTCCATTTGTTGATATGTGGTAGTTGAGAACTGAGCAATAGCTTGGCTGGTAGGGCCTCCAGTTAAGAGGCCACCCAACTGGGCTCAGACCCAGGTGCTAGCAGGAGTGCCTCCCTAAGGGCTACTTTGGATACACCCATTCCCCTCGATCCTCCCAAATCTCCGTGGGAAATGATTGATGTAAACTAGCCCTAAAGGGTTCAATAATCGCTCTCTTGTGGCGAGGGCAGGGGGCATCTTGCCCCATGGTGGACTTCTATCTTTCTTTCTACAGACAACTTCTGTTCCAGACTCTTTTGTTTACAATTCTGGCCATATTAGATTTGTTGATCTTGTATACTGATTATTACTGAGTATCATGTTCGGAAGACACATTTGTACTCCCAGTTGGATTTTACTGACACAATCCATGCAAAATTCAAAGTTTTCACAAAGTTTCATCTATAGAGGCATTTTGATTGCTAAGGAAATTTAGATGCCTCGGATTCATGGCAGTCAATGACTAGCATTTAAGTTTGACTTCACCTTAGTCTATGACCAGTCATGGTATCATCTATAGTTAAGTTCTTGTGTATTCCTATTTCCTACATAGGCATATCATCCTAGCCCTTTCTCATGTCTGAACTGTATAAATGATATCCATATCTTTTAGAGGCTTTGCCAGTTTGCTGTTACTCTTTGGTAATGATGTTTTTTTTTTTTTTCATATTCCTGAGATGCTTATGTTTGCCATATCTTTCTGTAGAAATCTTTACTGGAAACCAAGGAGACTATTGAAAGGCATCGTAAATCACTTAAGAAAAGACAATCTGGTGAGTATTCTTTATTTCTGAAGGACAACTTTCCTTTATTGCATGTGTTGACTTGAATCCTTATAAGCTTCAATATCTTGCATATGTTTTGCAGTTGCACACATCCATGCATGTCAATATTGTTTCATTAAAACCATTTGCAATAAAATTTGAGTTAATGTAGATGTATTCTTGTGACATTCCAGTTTGTTCGTTTTATACAAAGCAAACCTTCCTCCATTATTTCAAGCGTAATACAAAAGTCACAGCAGCTTAACAAAATGGAAAAAAAAGTGCACTAGCTAAATTGTATATTTTTATGGAAATATATTTCCTACATTCCTTCTTTTTGCTGTTCTTTTTTTAAAAATGTCTTTCTGTTTAGACAAGGGTGATGGCAGTGATGCTGAGACTAGCATGACCGAGGAGGACATCCTCTTACAGGATGAAATATGTAAATCTCGTCTAACCAGTATCAAACGGGTAATTTTCTTTATGGTGCCATGATTACTTGCTTAATTGGTACAACTTTTTGATTTGCTTTCTATGATTGTATTTCAGGAGGAAGAACAGTATATGAGAGAGAGAGATCGGTATGAGTTGGAAAAGGGGCGGCTTATACGAGAGATGAAGCGTCTCAGAGATGAAGATGGTTCACGCTTTAACAACTTTCAAATTCTTCACCATCGTTATGCTCTGTTAAATCTTCTAGGAAAGGGAGGGTTCAGTGAGGTTTACAAGGTATACTCTTGCTTTACGTATAATCTTGAAAACTAAATCTAAGGTCATACTAGGCCTATATGGCTAATATAAAACAGTCATTCTTTGCTTATAGATAAGAAATACCAAATTTTGCAGCTATTCAGTTACATGTAGGCCCTTATTGAACACTTGCTTAAAGAGGGTAGGTGTTGCTTTAAGGTCCATCTTTTTGTAGAAAATGTACTGCTGTATTCTACCATTCCTAAACTATCTTGATGGTTATATTCTTATTGGAACATTTGAGATATATTTTTTTTTTCATGAAGTCAGTCTAATGTGTAGTGACTTCTTTATAGAAATTTGGCTTGATGTAGTACCAGCAGTTACATGCAACATTTTCTTTTGGGCAGGCTTTTGATTTGGTGGAGTACAAGTATGTGGCATGCAAGCTTCATGGACTGAATGCTCAATGGAGCGAGGAGAAAAAACAGAGCTACATACGTCATGCGATTCGTGAATATAACATTCACAAGACTTTGGTGCATCCAAACATTGTCAGGCTATGGGATATATTTGAGATTGATCACAATACATTCTGCACCGTCCTAGAATATTGCAGTGGTATTACATGTTTTTATGACCTTTGGAATCCTGATTGATATGAAAACATAACACTGTAGTCATGCTAACATAAACTCATAATTCAGAAGTGTTAGATAGATACTTTCTTACCAAACATTAGGCATATATTGTTATTGGCCACATGCATTCATGTTTATAGTTCTTGGATGAATTTGTTCCATCTTGCCAGTCAAAAACTGAGGTGGTTCTTGGAGAGGTAATAGTTGCTGACCCATATAAAAATGAAGTTAATGCATAAACTAATGCCCTGTAGATTTGAACTGTGGTGGTTCTTGGAGAGGTAATAGTTGCTGACCCATATAAAAACGAAGTTAATGCATAAACTGATGCTCTGTAGATTTGGTAATAGTCAATTATTTCTCCCACATTTACATATTGGTAAGACTAGGTTAGGTTGCCATTTTTTTGGGGGGGGTGGGGGTGGGGGCAGGGGCATCATGCTGTTGACTCGGGTTTGTATCCATCCTGTCTCGACAATGACAGACAAGTTGACAAAATAAATAAATAAGACTCATGCACCGTAAACTCTAATATATTTACTGCTAGCAATTATATGTTTGATACTTCTATTATGAGCCACAATTGTTACAGCAGCCACTGCCAACATTAATAACTACACGATATGTTTTCTCACTGAAAACAAAAAAAAAATCTTCCAATGCTCGCTATCTTAATCAACATACATTTTTTTACATGTATTTTCATCAGTTCTGTGAAGCTTTTCTTTTGAAATGTTGTAGTCTTTAATGGTGGCTTTCCTTCCTAAATCTATAAGCCTCAGATCAGGAAATCATTAATCATGAGGTGTAATAATATTCTCTTCATTGCTATTGTTTCAACCAGGCAAGGATCTTGATGCAGTCCTGAAAGCTACACCAATTCTTCCAGAAAAAGAAGCAAGAATCATAATTGTTCAAATATTTCAGGGCCTGGTTTATCTAAACAAGAGGGGCCAAAAGATCATTCACTACGATCTAAAACCTGGCAATGTTCTCTTCGATGAGGTTGGTGTTGCAAAAGTTACAGACTTTGGCCTCAGCAAGATTGTGGAGGATGATGTTGGGTCTCAGGGAATGGAACTCACTTCTCAGGGAGCTGGAACCTACTGGTGAGTGTGATCTTTCCAGCTGATCTTTTGCACTAGCTCACAAAAACTTTCAAGCTACCTGCTGTTATGGAATTTTTAAATTATTTGCATTTTTTGCTATATACCTGGTGCAATACATGCTATTTCTTGCAGCGTTCAAGTATCAATCTAAAACCTTTGAAAGGAATTACCTCTTGTTTTCATTGAGTAGTGGCATTACTGACAGGACATTTTCTTCTTTCCTATAATGCCTTGCATGAACAAGTGGGCGATGTGTACATTTAGTTTTTATTTATGGCAGGAAATGAATACATTATTGTTTTCCTTTTTATGGTCATTGTTCCTTTAGAAAGGCAGGCATGTCTCGCTTTTTATTCTTTTATGTTTTTTTTTCAGGTATCTTCCTCCAGAATGCTTTGACCTCAGCAGAACACCATTTATTTCATCTAAGGTAATTATATCTGGCAACTGTTCTACCTGTTAATGCGCTAACTGGTGAAAATATATTATGGTTCTTGTGGTTTTGTTTTTTTGTTTTCTAAATTACTCTACTCAACCAATAGCATAATATATCCATGTGCCAAAGTAATTTTAGGATATTTCAGGTAGGTGTGGGCTAATTTATGTGCCTCCTGAACTCCACTTTCCATAATAACATTTTTCAAATTTGAACTTCATCCTGATTAGCAATGGCGCATTTGCTTTTCCATTGATTTTCATGCAGGTGGATGTTTGGTCAGCTGGTGTCATGTTTTATCAGATGCTCTTTGGAAGGCGTCCTTTTGGTCATGATCAGACTCAGGAGAGAATACTTCGGGAAGATACAATTATCAATGCACGGAGAGTGGAATTCCCTTCAAAGCCAGCTGTATCGAATGAGGCAAAGGTCTGTTTCCAATTTTTTCACATGGTGAAATAGTTGCATACCCATCACATATATCAATCCCATCAATGCAATATACTATACTTGCATTGGTGAGACCTACAATTTACTGCTTTGTTTAATTTGGCATGTTCATTCTGTCCTCAGCTTGTGCTGACAATTTGCTGATGTTGGTTAGTTTGGCAAAACTGCAAAAGTGTGATGTGATCGCACCTCACCGCAAATAAAAACATTTAGCTGTACTTAGTCAGTGCCAAGTCTCCATGTCGTTTTCATTCTAAAATTGTTTCAGTCATCTGTGAGCCAGTTTGATTCGTTTCCTTTTCCATTGTCCCTGAACATTCACAGGATCTGATACGCCGGTGCTTGACATACAACCAATCAGAGAGGCCAGATGTACTAACCATAGCTCAAGATCCTTATCTCTCATATGCAAAGAAGTAGCCACTACTCCGGAGAACATTTTGGCGAGGGTACCTGCTCACTTAATGAGATAATGTATGAGGATGGATAATCTCGTGAATGAGCCAAGTGCCCCACAAGCCCAAGAAGACCCCAAAGGGTGTAACTGTATATGTTGTAAATTTTAGTCTGCCCTATTACAGCAATGACCTTAAATCCAAAAGGCTGTTCAAAGGCCAGCTTCTTTTGTAACTTAGAGAAAGCAGGCGTTGGTTTGAAGGGGTATTTACTCTTTTGATTGAAATATCCTTGACCTGCTTGTGCCATGCCACCCCATGCGTAACGTGATGGTTTCTTGGCTGGTGGGCAGTGGTCCTTTTGATGGTTAGTTTTTGTTTGCTCATACTGTCGGTAAGGTCTGCCAAATCAGGAACCATGAGTGACAACTGACAAGGGAGCGCTCACATGCTCACCTGCAAAAAAATCTCGACGGTGTGATACACTGATACTGGTACCTTGGTCGGATGGACTGGATTTTTTTGTATTGTTGGATAACATGTAGACCCATCATAAGCTCAAAGTCAGTACCGATGTTTACTGTTCATTGGTTCATACTTGAGTACAACACAAATTTGGTTGTATGGTATTTTGTTGTGTGCTCCTTGCTCATGAATATCTTGATCAATGCAAGCTAAAGCTGCGTTTTATCCGGATTTACTGTTTTTGGTCGCCTATTTCAAACTGAAGGTGCCTCTTTTTATATTTTTAAAATGTTCAGGTGTCTCATGTTTCTGGCACTGGAATGTTGTCTAGACTTTTTATGTTTACTTTTGTGCCAATCTGATTCTTACTTGTTTAGCTTATGTTTCTGGCACTGGAATCTGATTATTTACAACCGCAGAAGTGAAACGGTCCTCGAGAGAGCTGAGCAAAATCAAAGCTTGATTATCATATAAGAATGAGATGGCTCATCTTGTGGATGCTACTCCACAGTGAGAACTGAGCATACACCAAAATTAATCGACACATACTAAGGAAACAAGAACTCCGAGTTCATGTCCCCTCGCCACAGCACTGTTTAATTCAATTTCCTACCCTTCTTCTAGTACCCCTTGCCCTGTGTGGTGAGCCCGAATCCGAGCGGGAACAGCGGGTCGTAGTGCGCGTCGCCGTAGTTCATCGGCAGCTGGTCCACCGACTTGAACCACGTCCGCGACAGCTTCCCGGTGAACCCGTAGTCGCCGAACAGCACGTCGGTGATGCCCTGGCCTTCCGTCCCCGGCAGCCACGCCGCCACGAGCGCGTCCATGGCGCCCAGGAACGGCTGGATCACCACAGGGCGGCCGCTGATGAGCACGGTGGCGCACCGCACGGCGCCGCACACCGTCTGGACGGTGCTCGGCCCGGGTTCCGGGATCGTCAGGTTCAGGCTGTCGCCCTTGGTCTCCGTGTACGGGTGCTCGCCCACGGCCACGATGGCGTACGAGAAGCCGCCGTTCTTGACGAAGTCGGCGTCGGGGTTCTCCGCGAACACCACCGTCGTCGACGGGTCCACGGCCGCCTTCACGGCGTCCAGGATCGTGGTGCCGACGGTGATGCGCCCCGTGTCGCCCTGCCACTCGATCGTCCACCCTCCACACTGGTAGCCCAGGTTGTCGGCGTGGCTCCCGGCGACCAGGATCTTGGTGGCATTCTTGGGCAGGGGCAGCAGCGGCGCGTCGCCCGGCTTGCCGTTCTTGAGGAGCACCAGCGACTTCCGCACCGCCTCCCTCGCCAGGTCCCTGTGCTCCTGCTTCCCCAGCTGGTCGGCGAGGCTTGGGTCCGGCATGGGGTTCTCGAACAGGCCCATGGTGAACTTGACGCGCAGAATCCTCGTCACCGCGTCGTCGATCCTGCTCATCGGGATCAGGCCGCTGTTGACGTGACCGGTCAGGATGCTGATGAAGCTCTGGTAGTTGTTTGGCACCATGATCTGAAAGCACACCACAACAGTTCGTTGATCAGCATCATCATCATCATCTCTTTAGGTGATGCCAGAGCCTGGCCATGGCAATGCTAGTTTTGGCTTACCATGTCAATGCCAGCAAGAATTGAAGCCTGAACAGAGTAGGAGTAGTTCGCCCC
>DXKC01000226.1:0-15652 GCA_031170775.1 Cymbopogon citratus
TTATGCACAAAGTTAGTTTTGAATATTGATTACGTTCGTGCTTGCATATACACACACCCATGAATATTTAAAGGGGTCCCTTTGGATTACTGATGCTTATTGCCTATCACAGCCCAGCTCTAAAATCCATTGGATGCGCATCCTGACATGCATTCGGATACGCATCCTGACATGAGTTATGCACAAAGTTAGTTTTGAATATTGATTACGTTCGTGCTTGCATATACACACACCCATGAATATTTAAAGGGGTCCCTTTGGATTACTGATGCTTTGAACAATCAAGGTTTTGTACTTTTGTATACGTACGTGCCTTGAGCAAAGCGCTGCATCTGAAACGGATTGTGCAATACGTACAGTAAAAGGAACGAAAAAGAGCATATGAAACGCAACATCGACCCCCAATTCAACAGCAAACGCATGGATAATCGAATTGAATAATAGCGTCAAATATATAGTATGAAAAATTAAGTACCTTCATTTGGAGCAAGTGTTCTTTTTCTTCCGCTAAGATCGAACCCCAACTGTATAATATAAGGACTGGAAACCTCCGTCGTATTTATACCTGAGCAAATCCCATCAACTATGACATCTGGCGACTCCATGCACAACCAGACATCGTAGGTCAAGTCTTCAAAAAAGTCTACAGTGACGTACACACAACCAGACATCGTAGGTCAAGTCACTAGAATTATATGAAGAAGCGTACACACGAGTACACGTACACAATAACGGACGTCCCTTATATATGAATGCTTGACAGATCCCGCTCGATGCGGCGGCGATCTGCTCTTCTTCCAGAGGAATCGAGGAGGAGGAAGAAGAAGTATCCGGTAGCAACTCACGAAGGGTTGAGATGAAATTGGGGAAATTGTTATCCAGTTCGATACCGACTCAACGGGGACTCTCCCTATTTAAGCTATCAACCACTATTGTGGGCCTCACATGCTGAACAGGCTCAATCAGGCCCAGACACTTTACCACTTGGCTTCCTGGCCCGTCGGCCTCTCCTTGGAATCACCCTAGTCTGAGGGGAACCGGGATGAGGGGTGCTGACATCCCCTCCCCCTTGGGAACCGGCTTGCCCCCAAGCCGTCGCGGCTGGGAACTGCTGCTTGATTGCATCTTCATCCTCCCAGGTGGCCAGATCTTCGTCCATGCCCGACCATTTGATTAGGAGCTGATGGACAGAGCGGCCACCACATTGCCGAAGATGACACTGCAAAATCATCTCATGAACTTGAAGAGCATCAGCATGGTCTGGGAGTACCTCAGAGACAGCCTCGGATGGAGGTGGAGCAGCTTTCAACAGAGACACATGGAACATAGGGTGAACCATGGAAGAGGGAGGAAGCTTGAGCTTGTATGCGACAGCCCCGACCTTTGCAATGATCTCGAACGGCCCAAAGTACTTAAAACAGAGCTTGTGATGAGAACGGGGTGCCAATGAAGACTGCACATAGGGCTGCAGCCGGAGAAACACCTTGTCACCACACTGAAGGACCGTTCTGAACGATTCTTGTCGGCTTGAGACTTCATACGTTGCTTGGCACATAAGAGATGCTGGCGTCCTGCATTGTCGATCGTTCAGCCAACTTCGCAGCAACAGCAGGAACCGGTGAGACCACCTCTTCTGAAATGCCGAAGTGTGAAGGAGGGTGCCAATAAAGGACCTCGAATGGTGAGCAACCCAGAGATGAGTGCAGACTCGTATTGTACCAAAACTCGGCCAAGGATAACCAGCACAGCCAACGGCGAGGGCAAGAGTGCACAAAGCATCGAAGAAATGTTTCCAGGCATTGATTAACACGTTCTGTCTGCCCGTCGGATTACGGATGGTAAGCTGAACTTAAGCAAAGCTTGACCTGTGCTAATTTGAAGAGCTCTGTCCAGAATGAGCTAGTGAAGATAGCATCACGGTCAGACACAATGTGTGTTGGCAGTCCATGCAGTTTGTAAACTGAGTTCAAGAACACCTGGGCAACCTTTTCCGCGGTGAAGGGATGATGAAGCAGAAGAAAGTGAGCGTACTTACTGAACGTGTCCACCACAACCAGAATGCAATTTGCATGTCCTGATGTAGGCAACCCATCTATGAAATCCATTGTTATGATCTGCCAAGAATTGGTTGGCACAGGAAGAGGAGCCAGCAGACCCGGGTACTTCACGCGATCTGGTTTATCTTGAAGGCAGATAGAACAGCGAGAAACAAAATTTGCAATGTCAGCTTTCATACCCCTCCAGGAGAACAGCTACTTGATCCGGCGGTGAGTGACCGGAATTCCAGAATGACCCCCATAGCGCTGGCATGCATAGCAGTCATCACTTTCTGTTGCAGAGCCGAGTTGTTGCCCAGCCAGATGCGTCCTTTATGCCGAATCACACTGCACGAAAGAGAAAATGGAGGCTGAGCATCAGGCTGAATGGAGAGCTTTTGCAGCAGAGAAGACGCGCACTGGATCAGTGTTGTACCCACCAGTAAGCTCCTTTATCCAAGAAGGAGTAACAACAGAAATGGCTTGTAATTGTGCAGGGGCAAAAGGGTGGCGTGACAGAGCATCTGCAGCCAGATTAGAGACACCATGTTTGTACAAGACCTTGTATTGCAGACCAGCTAACCGAGTGTACATCTTGATTTGCCATGGAGTGTGAAGTCTTTGATCAGTGATGTAGGTAAGGCTGCACGCTGATCCGTAAAGATGATGAACTCATTGTGTTGCAAATACAAATGCCACTGATCCATGGCGACTAAGATGGCCAGAAACTCCTTATCATAAGTAGACAATCCACGGGTCCTAGGACCGAGAGCCTTGCTGACAAAAGCCAGAGGGTGGCCATCTTGGGGTAAAACAGCACCCACTCCCACATCACTTGCGTTGGTCTGCAGCTGAAACGGCTTGGCGAAGTCCGGGAGAGCCAAAACCGGAGAGGTCATCAATGAGGCAAAAGATGAGGAGTGAGCATCGGTCCAGACAAACAATGCACCCTTCTTGAGTAAATCGTACAGAGGGCGAGCAATGACCGCAAAGTTGCGAATGAACTTGCAGTAGTAATCGATCAGCCCCAGAAAACTCCGTAGTTGTTTGACATCCGAAGGGGTAGGCCAATGTTCAATTGAAAGGATCTGTGCTCACACCAGCTGCGCTGACCACATGGCCAAGGTAGGCAATAGACTCTTGAGCGAACTTGCATTTACTTAGCTTGACTAGCCAATGCTCTTTGGACAACAACTCGAATACCAGCCTGAGATGAGATAGGTGATCCTGAAAAGACTTGCTGTAACCAGAATATCGTCAAAGAATACAATGACGCAGACACGCAGCAAGGGCTTAAGAGTTGAATTCATAGCCCCTTGAAAGGTATTTGGTGCACCGGTAAGCCCGAAAGACATCACTGTATACTCGAATTGCCCCCAGTGGGTCTGAAATGCGGTCTTGTGCTCTTCTCCAGGAGCCAGGCGAATATGGTTAAAGCAAGCCCTCAAATCAAGACAAGAAAACCATCTAGCACCAGTCAACTCATCAAGCAGCTCATCGATGACTGGAATTGGAAACTTGCTTTTAACGGTTAAGGCATTCAGCATTCTGTAATCAACACACATGTGCCAAGTGTGATCCTTCTTCTTGACCAGTAGGACTGGAGATGAAAAGGAGCTGCGACTGGGTCTGATCATGCCAGTTTTCAAGAGTTCTGCCACTTGAGCTTCAATTTTAGACTTGAGTTTGGGAGAATTGCGATACTGTTGTGTGCAAACTGGTTGTGCACCAGGCACCAGAGGAATGGAGTGATCGCAATCTCATCATGGTGGAAGAGCAGAGGGTTCCTCAAACAGTTGAGAGAATTCTATCAAGAGGTCTTGCACCTGAGGTGGAATAGCTGGAGATGAGTCAGATGAGGAGCTCAAAGCAATGCCAAATAACTGAACCATGTGACACTCAAAATCAGCACAGTAAAGACCCTGAAGCACCGCAGTAGACTGCCCATAAGGAATTGCCATCCATTTGCTGTCCCAATTGACTTTCATTGGTGAAAAAGCCCGGAGCTAGTCCATTCCCAAGATGACATCATAAGAGCCCAATGGCAAGATGCGTAGAGTGGAATGGAAAGTATATCCCTGAAGGTGCCATTCAGCGTCTGGAAGTTCAGAGGTACAGTGAAGCACGGACCCATTGGCGACCTTGACCTGCATTGGCTGCTGCAATGGACGTAGATTCGAGATAGAGGAAGCCACAGTTGAACTCACAAATGAATGTGTGCTGCCGGAGTCAATAAGGATGAGCACCTGACGGTCGGCGATATCCCCCCTGAACTGCATCGTCTGAGGCGCTGAAGGATCAACTTCGCCAGTAGCTGCTGCATAGGAGATAGACGATAGCAGATTGGCAGGTACCGAGGGTTCAGCTGGCTCAGGAATGGCGTCCTCAGGGGGTTCATCATCCTGTTGTAATGAGAAATCATCCTAGAACAACTCCCAAACCTCTTGCAATGCGTGGAGCTGTGGCTGCTGAGCACAACGGTGACCAGGTGCCCATTTCTCGCCACAGCGAATGCACAGACCGCGAGCCTTGCGGTAACTCTTCAGAGATGATAGCTTGTAATCAGCATTTGCCGGTCTTGGCATCGGAAGACGATCCTCTCCAGCGTCTTGTTGCCAGGAGCACGAACAGGAGGTGGAGCAAGTGCTGCCCGGGTCCCGGGATGCCTGGGATACCCCGAGTAGTCCCCGCGGCGGGCATCCTTGCGTCGCGTGGAGTCGGTCGCCTCCTCCTGTAACAGAGCAAGAGTATACGCAGAATCGAGTATAGAGGGACGTGCAACCATAAGGACAGCGTGAATGTCGTCATGTAAACCATCCACAAAGCGTTGGATGAAGGAGACAGTATCTGGGTTGGGGTTGTAGGCCTTAAGCTGGTCGAATAACTCTATGAAGCGATCAACATACTCCGAAACAGAGCCTGTCATACGGAGGTTGAACAGTTTGCGGTGTAGGAGCTCATGCTGATCATGGCTAAAACGCTCATGAATCATTGAGCAGAATTGGGGCCAGGTAAAGGAATGGAGGCTGGGCTCTATGGATTGGAACCAGCGCTTGGCTGCCCCAGAGAAGTGCATCGTGGCAACTCTCAACCACATATGGGGCTCCATAGCATACATATCAAAGTAGTTTTGTGCACAAGTGATCCAGTACTGGGCATCGTCGCCATCAAAGCGAGGGAATTCGAGCTTAGGAAGGCGACCAAGCTGCTGCTGGTGAGGTTGGAAGGTTGGGAAGTGTGGATAATGGCTATGGATGTATTGGGTATGACTTGGGTGGGAGAGGCTAGTGGGCTGTAGGTTTTGGTGGGAAGAATTGTAGTGATGAGGTGGGTATGGAGGGTGATAGGGGTTGGATGAGTTGTAGGAATTTGGGACGGAATTGTGTGGAACAGGGAAATTGGGATGGTGGAGAGGGGGATGGCGACGTCGGGTCGGCGAGGAGCCGATGGGGCCGCCGTCTTCTCCGTAGAGAGTTCCTCCCCACCCCAGGACAGATCCACCTTGGGGACGCGCGCTGAGGGAGGGCCGAGCTTCACGATGTCGCGCCGAACGTCCTCGAACGACGCCTCAACCCATGGACGCCAACGTTCGAACACCTTGGCTGCATCCTCCAGGGCCTCGAGACGGTCGGCTGTCTCATCCCGCATCTCCCCGAGGCGCATGAGCTCCAAGTCATCGACCTTGAGCGATAGATCGGCGAGCTGGTCGTCGACGCTGCGGCCCCAGTCGTCTGCCTCCGCCGCTGCCATCGATTGGGCGGAGCAGTAGTCCTCCAGGGTGGTGACAAACTGCTGGATCTCGGATGTGGGGATGCGCTCCAGCGCGAGGAGGCGGCACTCGATCTCCGACTGGATCTGGACGTGGGGGACGCGCTCCAGAGCCGTAACCCGTCGATCCATCTCGTCGAGGTTTCCCTACACATGGGCGCACTCCAACGCCATGAGCCGGCGATCCGTCTCGACCTGCTTCGACTCGCGCTCAGCCTCCGAACTTGCGAACTTCGCCTCCCACCTAGCGTCGAAAGCATCGAAGCGCTTGACGAGTTCTTCAAGCGCCGTCTTCACGTTGGGCTCCATGGCGCCGAAGAGCTTCTGCCGCCGGGTGTAGTGGATGTGGGTAGGTGGGTGGGACTCCAGCACGGTCGCTGGACGATGGAGCTGATACGATGCGGCGGCGATCTGCTCTTCTTCCAGAGGAATCGAGGAGGAAGAAGAAGAAGTATTCGGTAGCAACCTAGGGAGGGTTGAGATGAAATTGGGGAAATTGTTATCCAGTTCGATACCGACTCAATGGGGACTCTCCCTATTTAAGCTATCAACCACTATTGTGGGCCTCACATGCTGAACAGGCTCAATCAGGTCCAGACACTTTACCACTTGGCTTCCTGGCCCGTCGGCCTCTCCTTGGAATCACCTAGTCTGAGGGGAACCGGGATGAGGGGTGCTGACAAATATCTCATATAGTGACATTTAAAAAGAGATGAAGGGAATACATACACATGCATCTCTCTTTGTACCACTGCTAGAAAAAAGTACTTCAAAACCGTATCATTCTTTCAGAAAAAATCATTAACGCTCATTCGTATCAACCGGTTCCATTTTGGTTGTAAGTGCGCATGCCGTTGTGGTACTCTAGACTATCATTTCGATAGAAAATTGGAGAGCTATGTGAGGACTACCCCTTTAATTTGTTCGTATCACCAACCAGTTTGCTAAGAACTAGGAGTGCTACCTTGTCCTTGCCGTTTGGAAGTCGCGCATTCATTCTCCTTCAGAAAATGTAATATTTCTCCAAAACGACAAGTCGAGTTGGAAACCTATTAGCGATCAATTTGTTGAATAGAGAGAGGCGATGTAGACACTTTAACTTGTAACTTCCCAGAAAAAACGTAAAGTCTTATCGGACATGTTTTTCCATAATCATTTTCACATTACATTTGTTATGACATACTGAAGTCCATATATGCTCTTAATACTTGCCATATAATATGACGTGATAATTGGGTCCATAAACTACGCTAGCTTGACCAAGTGCGGTGAGATATTCGTCATAATGCACATCTCAAATTTGTTCTAATAAACGTGAGGCCTAAATATCCAAAACATGCAAAGAACAAGTATGTTTGTAATAATTAAACAATGATTATAGTTAATAAAACATTAACTAATTTAGAACAAGGCATACAATTTGCAAGAAAAATAATGTTGTGGCAACAATTCATATTCATTCCACAACTAAAAAACAATGATTTTAACTATTTCTCTTTCCATGTTTATATCTAGATATAGATTCCAGCCATGATATAGTTATTCATGGAGACTCTAAAAATCATTAAATTGGGGCCAAACAAAAGTAGAATCTTTTGACCCTACTCAGACTACTCATGGCCCTCCAAACCATATATAGATAGAGTGAGTAAGATGCGAACAAAGACTTAATTAATTATATAATGTAGCGCTAAAAAAAAAGAACATTAGATTGCATATTCTTACTGTCTAGATCCATCTCTCCTCCAAGACAAGAGCAATTTTTTTTATTTAGATTTGCAATTTTAGGGTTTGCCCCTTAAAGACTTCTTTTCGTACTCGAGCTACAATTAATTCCATCCACTTGAGAGAAACAAGGCAGGCTCTCTTATATCTAGAGGTGGTATTTAGGGACAATCAGTGGCATCGACTGCTTTCGGAAATCGATTTACAATCACACACTAATGCTATTTATCGCCCTTGAATTGTTGATGTCCAAAGGTAGTCTGTTAGATTTTTCTATTTTGATTTGCAATTTTAAGGTTTGTCCTTTAAAGGCTTCTTTTTCCTACTCGAGCTACAATTAATTCCATCGACTTGAGAAACAAGGCAGGCTCTCTTATATCTAGAGGTGGTATTTAGGGACTATCAGTGACATCAACTGCTTTCGGAAATCGATTTACAAGCACACACTAATGTTATTTATGGCCCTTGAATATTGTTGATGTCCAAAGGTAGTCTGTTAGCTAGGCCCTCTGATTGGATTTCTAGGTGAGGTTCTAATTGTATCCCTTTTCTTGAAAAATATTTGCCATATCCAAACTAACATTTTGGGTCACGAAAATCCTTATGAAACGCACTCTAATGGCCTATACGGATGGAATTTGACATCTGAGAGAAGTTTTAGGACAGAAACTGATCCTGTTTTCTCCTGCTAAATATACGTTTTATCTATTCTCTTTGGTTTCTGAATAGAAGATATATACATGTTTCTACTTATGTCTCTAAATCCATAGACTATTTGGTTCGTAGTAATTTATTTATTTCTTCATCTATAGAAATAGTTTTTGTGTGGAATATATATATTCGTTTATTTTCACCTAAGTTTTTGAATTGTAGTGATTATCTCTTGGGTCTCTATCTGAGTTGGTTAGTTGGTTTGAATAGCCGTGCTTGGGTTAAACTCTTGCTACGGTAGGAAAAAAAATTCGCTCCTTAGCGGTAAATACGAAATTTCGAAATTTCAAGCTAAATTTAAATTGTTTTTTTAAATTGTCACCATTTCACTAGAAAAAGTCTCTAAACCATCATACATCACAAATTTATATAACACTGATGACATAACGCAATATGTTACCAAAGTATAGCCGTGGTAACACATCGAGCCACGGTAATATCGAGATAAAAAAAATTTGGTGCTCAACGAAAAATATAATATTTTGAAAATTTTGGTGATATTTCGTCAAAATTTTTAACCCTGTTATCACATAGGCTGCCATGTCACTGTGTAGGAGTGGGGGTGGGGGTGTGGGACTAAGGTGCAGGGGTTTTTATATGAGCTTGGGGCCAATGGTACCACTGTATGAAGGGGCAGAGGGTCAGATATTTTATACATGAGTTAAAGGGCTGGTAGAATAACTATGAATATGAACTTTCTTTCTTTATTTTTCTTTGGAATCGATGAATGGATTTTTCCTCGAGTACCGAATAATGCTCGAGTACTCGTACGATAATGAACATCTTGCACACTCGCTTCAACCTACTCCATTCATTTTGTTTTGAACTGTCAAAGAAATCGAGGATAATGATCTTCAATGGAATATATATGCGGTTCACAGTGCTCCTCTTAGCTTCTGAATCAGACAAAAGAAACTGGAAATAGACCTTCCAAGGCGGTAAAAACAATTCATTAGCTGCGTATGGAAGTCGAGGTCAGGTTCCACTTGTCCAGTGTGAATTGCGCTAGGGCTCGTCGATCGGCGGAGAGGCAAATTGTGGGTCACTAATTGCGTTGTGCACGTATGCGTGTGCAGACGTATGCCACCGAGTCCAGCGAGATCATTATTGGCCGGCCGGCCATTGACCGACAGACTGAGTTAGCTAATTGCCTAATTGGCTAATTTTTTGTTCTTTAGCAGGCTCGGTGTCGTAGCAATTGCGCGGAGGTTACACTCTCGGTGCCCCGGGTCGTTGGTGTCGAGGTCCAGAGTTATTTTCTGTGTGCCATTGACATGGCTGCCTGCGTGGCGCAGATGTGGCATTAGCTCAACAGACAGGTGTCAATTATGGAGAGACTTCATGTCATCAAACCAACAAGACACGATCAGAGCACTCCTATAATTATTGCCAGTTGCCACTGCTGTTTCTTGGCCGATGCATCAATTGGTTGTCAAGAATATCTCTTTTTCTTGGGCAATTCATCAATTGGATGTCAAGAATATCTTCTTGCATGGTAATCCTCTCTAAAACCGTCTTCTTGTGTGCAAGATCGACAAATAACTTTATGGCCTTTAGAATCCCCAAGAACCTAGTTCCTCCAATTTACCAACTTTTGTTGTGACCTTAGGTTTCTAGGCTGCAAAAGGTGACTCTCGGTTTATTCTCAAGTTAGGAAACCAAACAAACCAAATCTTAATCAATCTCCCAGACGCATTACAATTTCACGGGTGAATGGTACCCGTGGTGCTACAGTACAATGGTTACTGTTCATGTTGGGCCAGCCCAGCATGCGCCCCCTGCGTGGCAGGGCTGGCCACATCGTGGTGTGCCTTGGCGGGCCGGACCCCTCCTGGTCTCTCCATTAGGCATGTGACACTCTGATTCACCACTTTTGTTTTGGGTTTCTAGGCTGCATAAAGCGACCCTCTGTTCATTCTTAAGTCATGAAGCGAAACAGTCTACTTGCTCTTGTATATTGATGATATCATTCTCGTTGCTCAAACACTACCCTGCTCAGTGGTATTATTTCATTCTTGTGTCGTGAGTTCCAAATGTCGGACCTTGGCACACTTCAACACTTCCTTGGCATTTTAGTTGAACACACTAGTATGGCCTATTCTTGTCTCAAGAACAATATGTTGTAGAGTGCAGAAATCCTCGAGGAGCAAGCATACAAGACTGAAATCCATGCTCAACAGCAGTAGACACCATTATAGGCAAAAAAAAAAAAGGTTAATCTTCTACTTGAAACACAGCCCAGGCCCCGTCGCTCTACATACAAGTCACACGGGCGGTGACTCCCTACCACCGCCGCCCCTTCCCACCAACCCCATGCCTCACCGCCGCCGGAGGCAGTCAAGGGGACCTACGTGGTTGGCGGCGGGTGTGTCCCGCTCGGCGGCAACCGTTTCGGTGTAAGGAGGTTATCTGACTGGTTGCTGAAGGACTCATGTAGCACTTCTATCTTCGACGGGGCAACTAGGTTAATGGAAGCTGCAATGGACACGCATTGATTGTGGTGGACGAGATCAGATTGGTGAGCGCCAGAGGCAACTGCTCACGCATTTGGTTTGGCAGTTTGCAGGCGGTGGCTAGCTCGATGTGGTACATCGTCTTAACAGGTGGCGCAAGTAGACCCTATTGCAGGAGAGACACAGCTTGCAGTGATGCACAGCTGCTAGCCCTACTTGGCAGCAGGCTAGCCCGGTGTAGGTCATCCTCGGTGACGATGGTGCGAGCGGTGATGACAGCGTCTTCGCCCTAACGCCCTTGTTGTATGGGGTTCTGGCATTGTGGTGACTGACTGGTGGGTCAAAATTGGCGGTGTTTTCTTTTTTGTCGGAGTTAGGCTTCGGCTTTGTGCGGTTGCGTGTCGATGTCCCAATCTGACCGACTAAAGTTTTTTTTCCTTTTTGTTGATGAGTTACAGTGATAGAGACAGCAGGTCTGCCCCTAATCGATCGTAGGTTGTAGTTGTGGGTGATTTGTGGCCTGGGCTTGAAGATCGATGAACGACGGCGAGGTGCCGTCGCTGCGTGCGTGAGCGGAGGCTGAGGGGAGATGGCGGCTAGGGCAGAGAGATCTCCCGGCTCCCTAAAGGAAGCCGGCAACAATTAGGTTGCAACTTGCTTAATTCCAATAATCAATGTTTACAAGTATTTATACTTCTCTCGCAAATCTAATAATTCTATAAAAGATAATTTGGGCTAAGCCCATCTAATAGAGCCGGCTGGGCCTCTCCCCACGCCTGGCACCTAGCCACTTCTTGAGCCGCGCCTCTGATAGCCAAGGCCGGTCATAACATCTCTCCCCGCCTGCGCAAACAGCTCGTCCTCGAGCTGGAAGGTGGGGTAGTGGCGCTTGAAGTCATCCAGGAGCTCCCAGGTTGCTTCCTCGCGGGACAGCCCCTGCCATTGGATGAGGACATGCCACGCGCCGCGACGGAGCTGTGCCTGGAGAGCTACAGCAGGCGCTGGCAGCAAGCGCCCATCCAGCACCGGCGGAAGAGGACCCTGTGCAGCCGGCGTTGGCCCCCGGTGGCGCTTCAGAAGACCCACGTGGAAGACGTCGTGGAGCCGGGCGTCCGGAGGGAGCTGTAGGCGGTATGCAACCGCGCCGATCTTCTCGACGACCTGGAAAGGCCCGGCGTAGCGAGGGCCCAGCTTCCCTTTGGCGAGGGGCTCCAGCGACCGTGTAGGGCGGTGCAAGAGGCGCAGCCAGACCCAGTCGCCCACCTGAAACTCCTCATCACGGTGGGAGGCGTCGTAGTACCGCTTCGCAAGCTGCTGGGCTTGCACGAGCCGCTGCCGGACTTCCTCAAGGACCTCATCGCGCGTGGACAGCAGGGTGTCCACTGTCTCCGTCTTGGCCATGCCCGGCTTGTAGGGCAGGAGCTGTGGCGGTGGCCGGCCGTAGACGATCTCGAAGGGCGTGGCGCGGAGGGTGGAGTGGAAGGAAGTATTATAACAATATTCCGCCCACGCCAGCCAATCCACCCAACCGCGCGGACGATCACCTGTCACACAACGAAGATACATTGCGATAACTTTGTTGACGACTTCGGATTGGCCGTCCGTCTGGGGATGGAAGGCGGTGCTCAAGCGTTGGGTAACGCCCGCCATGCGGAACAAGTCACGCCAGACATGCCCTGTGAACACCGGATCCCGGTCGCTGACGATGGAGGATGGGAACCCGTGCAGCCGCACGATGCCATCGAAGAAGGCCCGCGCGACGGACACCGCCGTGTACGGGTGGCCCAGCGCGATGAAGTGGGCGTACTTGGAGAAGCGGTCGACGACGGTGAGGATAACGGACTTGCCGTTAACCTTGGGCAGGCCCTCGATGAAGTCCATTGAGATGTCCGCCCACACCTGGGACGGCACCTCAAGGGGCTGCAGGAGACCAGCCGGCTGCAAGGTCTCCGTCTTGTTGCGCTGGCAGGTCACGCAGGACCGCACCCAATCCTGCACCAATGCCCGATCCTGTGGAATATAAAAATCAGCGCGCAGGCGATGGAGCGTCTTCTGGATTCCTTCATGGCCCGCCGCGTGCACCAAGCGGAGGACCTGTTCCCGCAGGTCGGCGTGATCCGGAACGAAGATGCGGGACCCGTGGAGAAGCAGGCCCTCGCTGAAACGCCATGGGGCAGCAAGCGTGCCCTCCTGCAGCTGCTGTAGGCGCTGCTGCCCCTCCACCGAAGACGCAGTCGCCATCCTGATGTCGTCCAGCAAGGCGAAGGAGGGGCCCGAGAGAGCATAGAGCGCTCCCTCAGCCCCCACTGCGCTGGTAGCGGCCACCTCCTCGGAGTCGCGGCGGGAGAGAGCATCGGCGACCGTATTAAGACGGCCCGGCCGGTACTCCACGGAGAAGTCGAACCCGAAGAGCTTGCTGAGCCACTGATGCTGTGGGACTGTAGAAAGCCGCTGGTCAAGCAAAAATTTTAAACTATAATGATCAGTACGAACCGAGAAGTGCCGCCCCCACAGATAGGGGCGCCAGTGGCGCACAGCCTGCACCAGCCCGATCAACTCCCGCTCGTACGCCGCCAGCTTCAAATGGCGGGCGGCAAAAGGCTTGCTGAAGTAGGCAATAGGGCCGGCGCCTTGGTGAAGGACCGCCCCAAAGCCTGTTCCCGACGCGTCACAGTCCACCACGAATGTCTTGGCGAAGTCCGGCATCGTGAGGACCGGTCCTGTGGTGAGGGCACCCTTCAGGGCCTCGAAAGCCACCGCTGCGTCGTCGTCCCACGCAAACGCGTCTCGCCGCAAGAGACGTGTAAGCGGGGCAGCGATGAGACCGAAATCCCGGATGAATTTCCGGTAGTATCCGGCCAATCCCAGGAACCCGCGGAGGCCCCTGGCGGAGCGCGGCTGTGGCCAGGCAGCCACGGCGGCGACCTTGTCCCTGTCCATGGCGACGCCGTCTTCAGAGATCACGTGGCCCAAGTAAGCCACCGTCCGAGCCCCAAAGGAACACTTCGAGCGCTTGAGGTGTAAGGAGTGCGCCCGCAGTGCGTTGAGGACGATGCTGAGGTGCTGGAGATGCTCGGCCCATGAAGAACTGTAAATCAAAATATCATCGAAAAATACCAGGACGAACTTGCGGAGGTAGGGGCGCAGCACATCGTTCATCAGGGCCTGGAAAGTCGCCGGGGCGTTGGACAGCCCAAACGGCATAACCAGGAACTCGTAGTGGCCATGGTGCGTACGGAAAGCGGTCTTGTCGATGTCGCCCGCATGCATCCGCACCTGGTGGTAGCCGGATCGGAGGTCTAGCTTGGAGAAGAAGCGTGCACCATGGAGCTCATCCAAGAGCTCATCAACCACGGGGATGGGAAACTTGTCCTTCGAAGTCTTGGCGTTCAAGGCGCGATAGTCGATGCAGAAACGCCAAGACTTGTCCGCCTTCTTGACAAGGAGCACAGGCGCTGAAAACGGCGAAGTGCTAGGCCGTATAATCCCTTGGTTGAGCATGGCCTCGCACTGGCGCTCAAGCTCGTCCTTCTGTAGCTGGGGATATCGGTATGGGCGCACAGCCACTGGTGCAGTGCCGGGAAGGAGGTGGATCCGATGATCATACGGGCGCGCCGGGGGAAGCCCGCTAGGCTCACTGAAGATGTCGCCCTGCTGGTCCAGCAGGGTATCCAGCAGAGGCTGCTGGTCGGCGGCGAAGAGAGCTGCTGCACTCGGCTGGGACGGCGCGGCATCGTCCGGCTGCACGCCATGCCACTGGATGCGCGAGCCGTTGTGCCAAAAGGACGCCGTCATCTTCTTGAGGTCCCAAGTGATGGGCCCCAAGGTGCTCAGGAAGTCGACGCCAAGGATAAAGTCAAAACCGCCCAGCGGGATGCCCGCACATGTGATGGTGAATGTCTCGCCCCCGATGACAATGGGGACATTGCGCGCGATGCCCGCACACGGCAGCCTGTCGCCGTTGGCCACCGTCACGCGCAGGTTGGCACCACCGGAGGGCACCAAGCCCAGACGTCGCATCGTGTCGCCGTGGAGGAAGTTGTGCGTGGAGCCGGTGTCGAGGAGAGCCAGAAAGCGCTCCCCCTGGAGGAGAACCGGGATGACCATGGAGTTGGCCGTCCTGATCCCTGCCATGGCGTAGAGGGAGACCACCAGCGCATTCACCGTCGCGTCGGTGGGCTCGTCCACCGGTGTGGACTCGTCCGCCGCAGCGGTGTCGGAGGGCGCCTCGGTGTCGTCGAAATCGCGGGCCTCCAAATAAAAGACCCGCTTACATTGATGGCCGCGGACGAACGGCTCATCACAATTGTAGCAAAGTCCCTTCTGTCGGCGTTCTTGCATCTCCGCTGGTGTGAGGCGGCGGAAGGGCCGCGGCGCCGAAGATGGAGCAGCAGCCGGCTGCCCAACGCCGAGGACTGGAGCGGGCGGGGGCAGCGGCTGTGGGCGCTGCTGTGCAGCGCGAGAGGGGCGTGGTGAAGCCGCGGGCATCAGCGACAGCATAGCATTTGCGCGGAGTTCGAAAGCCCGCGCCAAATACATGGCTGTAGGAAGGTCCTGCGGAGCGCGCATCGCGACGTCGACGCGTATGTGATCGGGAAGGCCGCCCACGAACAGCTCGGCCTTCTGAAGATTGTCCAGGTTGCGCGCGTGGCACAGGACAGCATTGAAGCGTTCGGCGAAGTCCTGCACAGTCGTCCGGAACGGAAGGCGCCCCAGCTCCGCCAAGCGTGAGTCGCGAACAGGAGGGCCAAATTGGAGATGGCACAGCTCCTTGAAACGCTCCCACGAAGGCATGCCCTCGCTCTGCTCAAGGGCGTAGTACCACGTCTGTGCAATGCCGCGAAGATGGTACGATGCCAGCCACGTACGATCCGATGCCAAAGTCCGTTGTCCGCGGAAGAACTGCTCACAGTGATTGAGCCAGTTCAACGGGTCCTCCGAACCGTCATACGTGGTAAA